>JAWQRO010000012.1:0-92606 GCA_033557835.1 Helochares maculicollis
TATATATTGTGGAGAATACATTTTTTGATGATGTAATGAATTTGTTTACGATGTTTAACGACTAGCGACAGCCAACAAAAGCTTATATGAAAACAGAACAAAACAAAACAGAGTTCAAAATAGTACACAAGTCCATGTTGATAATTCTAAATATTTGTTTATATACGAATGAAACTAGTTAAAATAATAGCATTTGCTGAAAACAAAATACAAATTCAGATTAAATTTTATTGATAATTTATTTTAATAATATATGTCTGCATGTATTTAGTGGATGGTTATTTTATAAAATGTATCCTCGAAATCGGTTAATTGTGACATCAAGTACTACATTTAGTGGAATTTACTGCGGCTTAATGACGCCAAGTAAAAATATTTAAATGTTGTATTACATCCGCTAATCAGATAATTCGGATTCGACTGTTATATTTCGATTTGGCAACTTTTCTGTGGATTTATCGTCTTTATAAGTATTTCTTTACATAATTCTATCTGTCATTCGTTTAAATACAACTTTGAAATACGCTTCTTCGGGCAAATATCCTGTTGGAATATTGAAGATTTACTTCTGATTCTTGAACATAGATTTGTCAACTGTTGTTATCATATTTGCTCCACATCATTTAAAACAAGCTACTAAAAAAATATGAAAACGGTACGTACCGCCAGATAAGTACTACATATATTTTAATGATTTTTAAATATGAAGTGCCAGCAACATAATTATATTACACCTTTTACCATTTAGACCAAAACTTGCGTCAGAACATAACGAATCTTTGAAACAAATCAGTGGCATAAATTAAAGGAAATAGATTTGACGTTCAAGATACTTGTTTTTCCGTTCTATTAGAGTCTAGAAATATATATTTTAAAACCAAACGCTATTGCTATTATTTTAAAATAAAATGTTAAATATTGCTGTAATTAATATAATTAAAATATTTTATATTGGCCGTAGATTTAAGGGATCCTTTTATTAAAAAATATGAAAATTATCGCTAGTAAAATTTTCTGCTTTACATCAGTGAATATTTACAGTTTTAGACTTTTATTCTCGGATTCAATTTGCCTAAAATTGATATACCAGCTTAGTAAAGAAGTACCAAAACATTTTGTTTTATTATGTTTTCCGTAAGGTTTTCATATTATAACAAAAAGTGTTTACTGTACAGAACCTGAAAAAAAATCCAAGATTAATTACTCATGCATGGATAGCAAACTTTTGAACTGAAACTGATAATGCTAGATTACACTTATATGAGAATATAATAAAAATAACAATTTTTGAAGTTTCTACAAAACATGGTTGTGGCTTCTAATATGCAATTTTAGAATAATGTATTATTTACCAATAAATCAATGTTTATGTTAATGGCTGAACTTCAGATTACAATGAAAACGTAAGTTTGTGGGATTTCAATTAATTTTCATAAACGTAGATAATACGAATACCCAATTATGTTTAAAGCAAGTAAATGCAATTATTCAGAGCAGGTATGTTCTTAATTTAAATGAATCAATATCTAGTTATAGTATAATATATAAAAGAAAACAGAACATTTGATAATAGTTACAGAAATGTAATGCGTATTAAGTAGATTAAAAAAAAACATTACAATATTAAGGTAAGTATGAAAAGACTTGCATAAAGAATACAGAATAATTTGAAATTGAATATTTCAAAATATATTTCAAAGCAAAAGCCAATCATAACTTTTTTACATCCAAAACTTGCAGTTCTATCTAATTTACTTATAACTGCTGATGTCGTGGAAGCAGTTTGGCAAAAATTTTGCACCTGTTTTCGCATTTCGATAATCGGAAGTCTTTAGTTAAATGTATTTTATTTCAATCGTTTTTTAGTACTTTAAGTAAAATAGGGCTAGCTACATGTATTCACAAAAATTTTGGTGTGGCATATATTTAGTTTAACTAAATATTATAAATATTGTCTGATACTTTTAGGATAATCTCTTTGTTACTTGTAATATTAAAAGCTGAATGATTCTGGTGAAAGCAAATTCTAAGCCACATGTAAAGTTGAAATTTAGCGTGGTGTATCTAGCATATCAGCATTTGAGACCCACCCTTGAGCCCTGAGCTCAACTAAATTTGCATCTCAATATCTGATGCGACTAGGCACCAATACATGCGATGATACCATTTTCCCCAATGGAACCGCAAATTCTTGCTGACTTTACGCTGACCGCCACCAACGTGCTCAATGCCTTTGCATAAAATTTCCTCTTGTTTTTCCACCACACACGAGCAGTTCCTTCAAATGAGAAATAAAGACAGTAGAAGGTACACCTAAACTGGCCGTACGATTAAAAATATTACTACCATCAACAAATACAATCATCTCTTTTGTGACTACAAATATTTATAGTACAATTCGGATTGCAAAACTTTTAACGTTTCATCCCCCAAGCCTTTTAAAAAATTTAATTATAAAATTCAAATCTAATTTTTAAAAACTTCATTAAAGGAAAATCCTCTCTCAGAAAAGGTTCGCTCGGAAAACTAAGACGAAAGAGAAGGAAGAACAGAAAAAATATTCCGATCTTATCTCAAGTTGCACTGAGGGATATTGATCCAAAGCAGCAAGTTGCAAGTTGGACTCCTACCGCCATCTGTAGGTGCAGAAGTCTACAACCAGTTTGAATGTGTTTCAGCATCTCAGGCGCGCCAAGATTCACCGTTTGCAGATAGAAGATTTACGCATAGCCAAATAGGACGGCATTTAAATATACCACTGGCACACTTTCCAGCAAATTAAAAATAGGTAAACTCCAATTTATTACCGGTAAAATAAATTTTTGTCTATTAGGCAATATTCTTAAACTAGTAACAAAATAAGCTATTTTTAGAGAGCACACTTTCAGTTTCTTTGCAAATCCAATATAAAATACATTTAGCAAAAACGTCGTCAATTTTTGCAATCCTGCTCCAAGAATTCGCAATTGTAAACGCGATTTTTATGTACGAAGAATCGCAGCCAACACACATAATTCAACCGCTTTGCTTTGGATAAGTATTTGATTTTGCAAACTAAAACTGCACAGTTGAAAGCTTGATGAAATCAAATTTGACGTAATTGATTTAAATGCGCTAAAGGACGAATCTGGCATAGACTTTCAACTACACACAGCCGTTGCGATGGAATAGTAAATCAATTTCAAAACTTCCATTTAATCAACAACTGATATCCCATCCAAAGGTCGGTCTCTTCAGAGGCTTATCAAGCTGTACGTTTTCACCCAGAATAGTACAAAAGTATCAACAGGTAAAGATGTCGTAACAGTTCTTAATAGTTGAACGGTTCGTCAACAGTTGGCGCTAATGTTCACAATATTGCAATTAGTTTAGTTAGTGGATATTTTAAGTGAAACCACTGTGAAACGAAAGGGTATTTTTAATGATTTAATTTTCCGTATTTAATCATCCATAAAATCAAACCGCTAGAGTGTTTGCGTGTCAAACTTGAACGAAACGATCTTTTTGCCACAACAAAACTGCAAGTGAGCTCTTTGAGAAAATAGAGGAAATATGGAAAGATGGACTTAGTTTGTAGGGTATACGTTGGAAAAGCGTCATATTTTTGCTACGTTCTTTGAAAACAGTATGAACTGAAATCTTATTCGAGTTTAGCGGTTAGACGGTGAGGGAATTGCGGCCGTGTATGCACATTTCGCCCAGTCTAAACGTTTGTATAACTAAAGGGTAGCACAGCTGCGAATTCAAACTAAAAGTACGTTCTTTAAAAACAAAAGCAAGAAAACAAGGAATACTGTGTGACGTGAATTGGAGGGCGGGGGTAATCTGTCTACCTCGAACTCGGGTGCTTTGATGAAATGAGATTGCGATGCTTCTTGCTTCAGGGATATTTTGAGGAAATAGCGAGTAAATTGACAGCGATTTGTTACAGGAGCGAAACTAAGTTCTTGTCTTAAGCTGGGTGCATCTTTTGTTAAAAACCTCCATTCAAACTTTGTTGTCTGATTAAATTTATCTTAATTCAAAGTTTTTAAAAGTTCTTACTCCGGAGCTGTGTTATCAAACTTTCCTCCAGCTTAACTCCTCCACCTGAAAAAGATATTAAAGTGGAGATGGCATCAGAGTGGCGGTCATGTTGTGGGTATTTTTTTCCAAGGACATGTTCTGCTGAAAATTTATAATACAAACCAGCCAAGCGCACACCTTATCTACGTGTCGCGTAACAACCACAAACACGGAGATAATTTAAGTTAGCTTTCTATAAAATTAAAACCTAGTTGGCAACTCATAAACTTAATTAGAAGTTATTAATCCGGTTCACGTATGTAATAAACTTACTTTGTAAGAAGGAATGCCACTTAGAGGTACATACAATGTGAAATAATATTAATTTAGCTTAGTTATCTAAATATATCAAAAATTATAATTAGGTTCCATGACAAATTCAGCTCATTAAGGTAATTAAGTTTATTATTTAATGGGCTCACACCGCACATAACAATCTTATTGGTTGTTAAAATTTTACGGTGAAGAACTTGCAATCGCAATGCTATTCAGCTGAGAGTTACGACTAACTAAGTGACTCACTTTAGTCAATTATTTTTGTCTCTCTTAAATAATTAGCATATTGTATTGATTTCTTCATTTATTGAGTTCATATTTATGGCATTTTTCAATTGTTAGATAATGTACATAGAGCTTTGTAGCTGGGCATATGAAAAAAAAAGTAATTCGCGTTGTATGTTGCTTATCTTTATATCTGCCATGGAATGTGATTAAGTTTCATGATCCGGAAGCTTCTTACTGTTTGGTAGCCTAAATTATTAAACAGACTTTTAGTGCAAGTCTATTTTGCAATTAAGGTTTTGGAACAAATACCTACTACTGTAAATATTTTTCAACTGTTTTAAGTAAGTTGCTTCTTCTAATAGTAGCAATGTCAAAATTTTCATAAAATCAACGCTTCAAAACGAATTAAATATACATTATTATAAAATTTTTCGCACAAGCTTTAAAATACCTAGTACTTCAAAATTTCTTAAGTACCTGGACTACCTGCTTTAATAATTTGAAATTGAACCTCGAACTACTATGTCATATATATCAGACAAAAGATAAAAACAATGTTAGTCAGTGATAAAATATTTACAACATATTATTGAATGTACTCAAATCAGATATCCTCTTGTGTCTATTGTGATCCCTTGAATTTTGTAGTTATTTGTTTTTAGCATTATGATATTATTGAGAATAATACAAAACATTGTTTTAGTGCTTCTTAGGAACTCATGTATGGCTAAAATGGCATTATATGGCTTAGAATGCTTAACTGCTTCTTCTTGTTTTACATTACGTTTTACATTAATGCACTTCTGACGATGCTTTGAATAGTAGGAAATAAACATTCTACAAGTTATAAACTACTGTATAAAAGATCTACTAAAATACATAAACCATGCTAGAAATAGATTCTAAATCCAACCTGAAAAAATAAAACAAATATCAAATTATAAACAACAGCTTATTATAAATCGAAGCAATACCACCAATAGGGAATTAAGAAAGTTAATTTAAAGAAGAATTTTTTAACTAACATGCAAAACATTTATCGAATTATGTCGTGCTTTTACAAAAATAATACCCAGAAATTAAATGAGATCAATTCAAAAAGTACTTAACGGCAGATAGAAACCTGCTGTATAATTGAGCTCCAAATGAAAATGTTTAAAAAATGTTTCAGCAAGTAAACAAAATATATTGCAAACTGGACAACCAAACTAAATACATACTACATTTTCTATGACAAACAAGGTCACAAAATTTTAGAGAAATTCTACAAGTTAATTCAATACAAAAACAAAAACTTCATATCATCCCAAAAAACTTCTTAATGAAACAATATATACAATAAGCATACAAAGAAGACGAAGGACGCAAAAGAAAAATGGTTCAAGAAATTAAAGACTAATGAAGTTACAAAAAATAATCTCGTGACAAAAAATTCTAAACCATTTATTTTCTACTAAAAATTAATAAAAAATACAATCTTTTAAGCAACTCAATACCATATTTACCATACAAAATATAAACATATTTAAAAGTACGCTGTAAAAAAACCTCTTACGGTCCTCCAGGGCGAAACATTTCTCTGTTTTTGGTCAGCCTTATTTCATACTATATTCTGGTCCATCCTTATACCCTTCTCTTTCATCGTTTTAAGTCTCTCTACATACTTATTCTTCTGGCTTATAATCCGTGATGTATTTGGATTTTTGATTACGTAGTGTCAGTTTGCGTGATCTATACTTTAACCAGATGAATAGAGAAATGTCAACGAAACCACTATGCATTTACACTATCCAGAAACGTGTTGGGGCAAACTAAGCATAGGACGTAGCGCTAAGATTGTAAAGGATAAGCATAATTTCCAGTCGGAAACCATAGTCTCAAAGAAACTCGAAGAACTTGCCAAAAAAAGCAAAAATCGTACCTGCCGTACAGATGTAAAAAGAATCACACCCATTACACTTAATATAGTTCGCCCAAGTAAGAAATAAAGTAAATAACTGGGTAAATAAAGAAAGACAACCGGATATCATCAAGCACGTGGAAAAGGACGTATATGACCCTCGTAAAACGTTTGGAAATTGTTAAGAGGAAGGCAAACTCTCTTAGTCAAGCTAAACAAATTTTCTGTATTAACTGACTAGATATCTAGCAATGCATAACATCTTCTAAAAACGCTAATCCAAGTGACTATTGAAGATCATGCTGAATATGGACCATATTCACGTTCGTTACCAGCATAAGCCCCTCTATTACCAGCAAAATGATTACAATAAAAGACGAATGGCAAGCTTTATCAAAGTACAGATCAATTATCAACGCAATATTTATACTATATCAAATAAGGAAAAAGTCTGTTGATTGTCGAAAATTAGCTTATCTGTGTTATATCGCTGTGACCAAATCGTTCAACAGAAAATTGATATTATTGGCATCCGAAAAGAAAATAAAATTCAATATAAACTTGTCGAACTGGTTGAGAATATTAATAGAAATAGCAAAAAAGAATAATATTTAACAAATTGTTAACAACAGGGATACCGTTTTCATTCAGCATCCAGCAACAAGACTTATCCCTGACTTTTCCATTACCATTTAAGAGTGTTTTGGAGAAAGGAATTACTTTTGTTAATGGAGCAACACAAGGGTACAAACATGGAAAAATTAGCTACAAATCTTATGTTATGTAAGTATTGCAGAAACCTAAAACTATATCTTTATCTCTATATCTATATATCTTTTACCCACATTCTATTAGATAAATAAAAAGTATAACATGCCAATTTTAATGAAAGGTAATAGCTTAGGGATATAATTTGGCCTAATATGTCCTACATGTTTATTGAGTGCTAGTTTAAAATATATAAAATCTTTGAAGGAACTGTTATGATATGTGCATGCAAAACACTACTATTAATAGTAATAAAAGAAAGTTAGGAAAAAGAACTGCTAAAATTGAGATACTGCGAGCTGCCCCAATAAATTCTTATCGAGATGAAAATCCCTAGCAATACGATAATAGAGACTATTTCACTAAAACGATGGAAGAAGTCTTGCAACAAAAGAATATTGCAGAAGAAAGCCAGCTATGGACCTAATGAACGAAGTAGGATTATGGATTTCTTTGAAACCTCTTTTGTTTTTAGTAATCAGTTCATGCTCTCGCGTGTCTGTCATTTATTGTCATTCTTTAATTTATTTTTACTTTCTCATTGTATCTAGAAGAATTTCTAAGCACAGATTAGTTTTCTACCTCTTTAAAAATCACAAATTTTCCTTCAATCCACTCCTTGACTGTCGCTCCAATTTATACTTTCATTTCTATAAATTTTCTCTACCATAAATTGATATATACTTTTATTTTCCTTGGCAAACATCAGACTTCTCATATAAGTTGCTAGTTATTTGTCTATTGACTTTGCTCTCGCTGCTGTCTCCATTAAGGAGTCATTGCCTGAACCATTTTTTAACTTCTGTTTGCTTAAAGGTACTTTTTCTTATCTAATGAGTCACATATTGCTCTAAAGAGTATACATTCAGGAATTTTGTATAAAGAACCTCTTGTCATTGTTTGTTTTTTCTGGAAACCATACTATTCTCTTAGTAGCTTTCAAATGAATATCTCTAGTTTTTGTTTTCAGTGTCACTGATATTTTATAGATTATGCCTAAGAGAGATATATCATTGCTAAATAATTGGTGACTTGTTTCTGTGTAATAGATGTTTTCTTTTATGATTTCGCTGTAAGTTTCTTCCTTTTTAATACCTCCTCTCATTTTAGGTTTTTTGCCTGGATAATATTCCTTGCTTCATTTGCTTTAGGCGTTGAGGAGTTTGCAACATGGTTCGTTGTAGTCAGTTGATCATCTTCATTTTTGCTAACTAATTTTTTCAAAAGTTGTGGAAAATATGGTTTCCACTTGCTCGAAACCACAAGAAATTCCAAAACCAAAATGTTAATGCTCTGATGAAGATAAGAACCAAGTATCTAAATCACCACGCCAAACCTATTCGCTATTTGCATTTCGGATTTTCCTTTGGTGTTAGAGCTATTCTTTTCGTATTTTTGCCGTTTCCACACTCTTCCGGTATATTTTACTATCCAATTTAACATTAAGTGCAGTATATATCTTTTTGATTTTTCTAGCACTTATTAAGGCTTACCAGATTTAGTCGTTTGTTCATCTTTAGTGTTTAATTATGGTCATGATAAATAAAACAAAAACGTTAAGCGACATTTATTTTCATAAAGATGAAATTTGCTATTCAATAATTGATTGAACTGCACTGCTGATTTAGAATTTAAAGTTCGTGTTCTAATGTGATGCCAAGGCCTAAGTATTCAGTAAGATTGTCATTAGATGATCTATAGAGAAGCAGATATACTTCACTGACAAAAACCACTAAATGTATGTTTTTAAGCCCACATGTAATACTAGTAATACTTCTATAGCGTTTGTTATTTGGACCTGCAATTTATGGATTTAATTTAAGACTTGCACTTTCCGATAATTCAGCAAATACCCTTCCGGTTTCTTTTAAATTATCTAAATCTGTTGAATGTGATCTGCCAGATCTGAAAAAATATTTTTTGTAACTTTTGTCAGAAATGTTACTAATTCAGAAAAATTTCTTTTAAAAGTTTTATTTTGCAGATGTGTTGTTATTAAATCAAAATACTCTCTCTATCAGCATCTGTATATTAAAGGAAATTGGGATATTTCAAGCATTGAGAGGAAGCTTGTTACAAAATCTAATAATAAACAAACTGTTTTAACGTAAATATTTTAAATAACGTGCCGCGCACGTAAATAGCAATATGTACTCCATCTGTTGGGGCAATGTCGAAACGTATACGGGGAAAATATCGTATAAAAGCAGTCGTATTACAGCGGCTGGATTCAAGTGGGAATATGAGTCTGAAAATATGACTGCAGTTGCAGCGTGCAAACTTTAATAATATTTTCTAAAAGTGCACCGAAACTTTAAGTATTGCCCCTTTTAGGTGTGTACGCCGGATCCGTTTGCATTTTCCTGTGGGTCTTTGGAGATCAAATTTAAAAGAGCTCATTTTTATAAGAACTCCAACCCTGGTGCAAGAATTCAACTCGAATTAACTCCATAATATCTTTAATAAGTCTAATTGAGAGCAGAACCGCAGTAGCCAAGAACTCAGACGGGTTGCTCGTGAAGTGGGAAAGTTGAATGATGGAGTTATGGTCGAGCACCGGGACTTTTAGGAGGGTGAGGGGGACAACAGTTCAGAATGATGAGATGATAAGCAAGCCGCAAGTGTGCATGCTTGACCTTATATGAATTGTAAATATTTAAGTTGTGATCTTATGTGAAGATATGATTTGAAAAACGTATTGAAGTACACTATTTTCGTAATAGATTATGTAGTGAAAGCAAAGCTAATCATAATATAGTAGAATGGGAAGAATATTTTTAGCAACTAATACGTTGATATATTATTATTTTATTAGGTAGGGTGTAATTGACTACGAAAAAATATTAGTTCAGCATTTGATGGGTGGTTTCATATTTGCGAAAAGTTGTTACTAGTATGGAGTTTGTTGTGTCAACATTTGCAATTTCAATATAAAATAGAAATAAATACGGGTTTGAGGAGCAAATCGAAATTTAAATTTGCTGCTATGCATTTCTAAGCATTATCTCTAGAATGTAATAAAAATTAAAGCTAGCCAACGTATAATTTCTAAAGACACAAAAACCAAATTTAAGTTTATATCACTCTACTCCTTCACATTTTCAGTGCTCTAACGAGTTAATGATTTATATTAACCTGCAGTAACATTCATAATGAATGCAGATATCAACTATTAAAATTCGGTACAATATAATGTTATATAAGTTATGCACTTGAATATCATTTAGTTATAGTGCCATTATAAATTTAATCTTTATATCAGCCGTTAATGCTGGTGTATGCGGCTGACATCATAATTTCTTAATTTAGTAGTTGAATTACTTCAAGTCTCACGTAGGTGTTCGAAAATCATTATACATATACCGGGTCTGGAAAACTGCAGTATGCAAATTAGGAAGAAAATTAGACATGTTATAGTGTGATTACACTGCACAATGCATATCGCTCTTCGAGACCGAGTCAGCCAACTTCTACTCAAGTGGGTAGTTCGGTATCCAAACACAAGCGGCGCTGCATGCGAATTGCGCATCGCAGAAATTGACTCACATTTTACATGCAACTTGCTCTACAGGGTCGGATTTAAGGATATTTTATTCAAATAAGGTTCACGTTCTAGTATTCTTTACAAATCCGTCCGATATGAAAACTTTTATACCATATTTATGATAAAGTATGTCGACGTGTATTCTCGACAGAGCTTTACCGTTTTAATCCAACTCTACATACATGCAGGTTGAATTACCACTTTGTCAGTTAAAATTCACAAAATGCAGATAAAACACACTTAACTATATTTTAAATTACTTATTTTACATACCCTTTTAGGATTAAGAAGTTTAGGTTGTCAGTACCGTATTGATTTTAGTCCTATATGTCATGAATAGGATTTGGAGATCTGAGTTTAAACATTTGAAGCCAGAAACAAGCAACAGAAGGTAATGGTACTTTTCCCTGGAGCTTGAGTTCAACCCTTGTTCATGCTTTGTTAACTTTGGTACTTAAAAGTACTATCCTGACTTCCTCCTGTGTCGCTGCATATATGAATATGCATTTTCATTACACAGAATGCACCTTGAAGTGTACGTGTCCTGTTAGTTAGTATATGACTGAGGTGGGTATTATAACCGAGCTCCATTGCAGTTGTTGCGGCGATAGCTCGAGTTGTTTATGATGAGACTTTCGCAAAAGTGATGACACTTCTGGGCTTAATTTATGAAGTATTCCCTGGGCTTTATTTTAGCGAACATTTTGTAATGGCTTTTGTTAAATAACAAATTAAAATTTTTTATTACTAATTATTTAGTTAAAAGTGCTTGTATGTGCATTATTATTAATAAAAACTATGATCACGAGGATATTTAACAACTGGAATGTATGATAAATATAGTAGTTTGTTGTAAGCGAATTGATACAATATCTTATTATAGCATTGATATTGTCAAACATTAAAATTAAATACATAACTGCTATAGTATAATTTGATGCCAAATACACATTAAAAACGAATATCAATTCATATAGAAGAAATTAATTTTTAACCCTCTTGCAGTCTGTCCCTGTCTAAAAAGAAATCTGTTGCAGTAGAAATTGTGTCATTGTACAGAGAGCGCGAAGGTGTGCGAACAAAATTACACCAATATATATTTTTTTCGAGACATAACTTTTTATTTCGGACGGAGCATTCCGCTTCAAGTAAAATAAGCCATTCCCTCTTTGTGTTTAATCAAAGCTGAACACAAAATATTTGAACACGTTCGTATTTCGTCTGCAAACATGAACCATAACATAAACACCCGCCAAGCAACGTGACAAAAGTCAATTTCCCAACTCGTTGGCAATGTAATCAGCTGAAAAATCCGTCCCGGAAAATCACACTTCATATTTCTCGTTTGTTTATTGTATGTGTACCAAGGATGCAGGCAATTTTTTTTATATAATATCGGAGTGTTGTCCCACTCGGTATTATATTAGAATATAAAGAAACATTCCCTCCCTTTCTGTGTCAACTTACGATCGTTCATAAATTTGGGGATGCCGAGTTAATATAAAAATATGCATATTACGCACGTATTCTTCCGCATGTTCCGTACAAAATTTAGCAAAACACTTTTTTATTTCTATATATGTTCTTTACGAGCAATCTGTGACGTGTAAAATTAGCTTTTCTTTTTGTATTTTACGCTTTACTGTTTTTTGTTTCCCTTGTAAATTAACCATTACTTACTTATTTAAACATTGAATATTATGCAATAACTTAGTAGCTGTTGTAGTTTGGTTTTTAAAAGTCTAGCAATAATAAAACAGCTAGTCGATGTATTGTAAGTGCGTTTTGTACTGTTTAAAATGCGTGTCTTATTGATGACATTTTTATTTACAAGATTGTATTTGCTGCTTCGAATAATTATAATTGTCTAGTCTAGCTATTTCATAAAATTGTTAATTCTGAATTTGTTTTATGAGTCAGGTTAGTTATATTACATGAATCAACGAGTACTAGAAGACGCAAAGTTCTTTGGTTGGTTTTGTTTTTAGTAGCGCATTTAGTAGTATAAAGAGATTTTTTGCAATGGATTTTTTCTATGCAGTCAGATCCTATGGATGTGTAAAACAGGTACACATATTTTCATGTTATGAGTCTACCATGTCGCGGCTTACTCAAACATTGAAGAAGAATATTTTCGAGTGGACGATATTGACTCAACTTGTTATAATTGGCAGCTTTTTTTTGCATTTGTCTATATAGCTAGTACATTCGAATAGAAATATTGATTTACATTTCTAATTACATTTTTATCGCACGAACAATATGGCTCCATAAAGATCTAGGACCAAATTTCGATCTAAATTTCCATAAAATGTCTCTTCGAGTGACATTCAGGTTATAATACAATAATTACAAAATTCTGATATTTCTTCCGCAGGTTTTTCACTATCAAAACCGTTACCAATATGAACAATCATGCCTTCTATTTCGATTTTATAGGTAAAACCAATAATTTCGGAAACTCTTACATTTAACTTAAAGAATTAACTTTTAAAATTCTAGGCAAATTAGTGAATATTGATTATATTTCTACTTTGTATTGTTCTATAACTCTTCGGGTAGTTAGGTTGTTATAGTATATAGTGAATTATATTATTCGTCATCAGTTAGGTTCCATAAACGCAGAATTTGTAAAGGTCTACTCTTGTCAGCAGCTCTGCTGTCTATGCCAATAAAGACTATCTAATAAAGGCTCTAGTATTTATTCAAAATCATCAAAGTCTTGCAAGCCTACATGCCATTTTTCTTGTAAAAATACATATGTGATCTATATATTGTGAAATTTACTAAATAATATGGGATTCCATATAATTCATTGGGAGTGTTAGTAAATAGTATATTAGTAGCTCTTCTCTCTTCTTTTCTCTTATTATCTGATTCAATGGAAATAGTCCTAGTAATACATTAGTAAAGATGTCTTAAATGTTACTTTGTGGTCAATTAATTTAAGTTAAGGTAACAACCTCAGATGCACATTCAATATTTCAAAATAGTTACCTAAAATAAACATTATTTGTTCAATTAGTCTGTTGTCTCTTATTGAGAAATACAGCATAGGTAGAAGTAATTAAATTTCATTAAAGTACGTAATCTTTGTAAGTAAATTAGTTAAAATACACCATTAATATTAATTTAAACATAGGGTTCCTTACTATCTAATTATATCTTTCTAAGTTTAGTTTTAGCACCACTAGATCTTCTATATTTGTTTTTAGTGTCTTAGACTAGTCACTAAATAAATTAGTTGGACATCTCTTACTACAAAAAGCAAAAATATATTCGTAACGCCAATTATATTTACAATCTGCACACATGTAATTAATAAATATCTTAACAAATAATTATTTATCAGATGTGAGCAAATAACCTGTGATATATACTTTTAATTAACAATTGTACATTCATTACGTTACCTGTATCTATTATTCATTGAAATTGAAATTTATTGATCAAATATCAGCTTATAATATTTGATTATATTTATGTGACATAAAATTATTTACTAAGCTAATTGAATAGATATTGAGTCATTTCACATAAGCTGCACAGTCTTCAATTTTTTTCTTTAGTGAAATCTTGAAATCATGCAAAAATGGCTTTTACAAAGAACCATGTTTAAAGCTGTTCTTCAAAACTGTAGTAGCCCAGAAAATTTTAGATTTTTGTCCAAGAGTTGCAAGTTTAGTAAATATTTATGTTACTTCCTTATCCAGAAGAAGGTCCGGGTTTTTTGTATTTGACTATATATAGTAATTCTGCTAAAGTGTTATTTGTGAACCTGAAGTGAGCTGCTGATTCATTGTGTTTAACTCCCCATCTCTTCAACCATGTTTCTAATTTTATAAAATATTATTATCAACAACAGATCAAGGTACGTAGTATCATTGGGATATAAGGTGGCCAGAACGTTATGTAATATCATTTAATATGCATTTAATATCTAAGGAACAGCAATGGCCCCAGGATACCTAAAATCTACTAACTCAATTTAGTTTGCCTATAGCTGTCCAAGTGCTAAAAACCTAAAATAAAAGTACCAGTCTCAGCACTACAAAATCGTAAGTGTCATATCATTATACGTTTCGAATTTTAACTACTTAATATATATTATTTATATCGTAAAATAATGTCTTATTCTAACGAGTAAAATGATTAAATAATAAATAATATATTCATAAAAGTGCTAAAAATGAGGTGTTGTAATTTTTTTTGTAGAGAAACTAGTCACGAAAAATATTTTTAAAAAGTCAGGTATTCGGGAACCATCTTGTTTGCTGCTAATGGTAAAGCAAAATGACAAATCTCCACACCTTAACCAATATGTACAAAATCATATTCGAATGCTATAGTTTCCATCAAAATGTTCAATACTTGAGAACCCTTTTTTTTACTTTTTTCAAGTGAACATTTTAATTGAACAATCACGTATTTTATATTGCACCAGTAATTATTGCCTGTTAAACTGATAAGACACAACAAACTATAGCGCTAGTTGTGCAGCATTGTGGAAATAAAGAAGTTATTTCCTTGAATTACTAACATACAACACAATTACAAATAATATACTTCATTGTGTATATTTACAGCACCCCCTAGAGCTTATGCCCAGTTAGTAGCATTGATAGAAAGAGTTAAATATTATTTACTTATTGTATTGGACTTTTATATGAAATCAGTTATAAAGGCCTTTTTGTTGAGCTAATCAACGGGTCCCATATTCATTATTTACATCTTACCAAGTGAGCTCCTAACATCATTAGCTTGTTTTATGCCAGGTAGCTCCTGGACATATTTATTAGCATTAAACACCAGATTCAAGACTTGTGTTGCATTTATAGTGAATAAGAGCGAAAGTAACATATAGTCGAAAATTATTTGTTTTATTAGATATTCACAGATAGAAATTAGTTTTCGTCTCTCATAAAATAGAATATTATAACCGGTTTTTAATTACACTGTTTGCCATACTAGACCAAAAGCGAAGGCCGTATTATTACAGCTTAGTCTCACAACAAATTTTTGCTGAAAGGTTCGCAGTTAGCAAATAACGATGTTAGGTTCTCGTTTTTAAACAATTTGGAATTTTTCTCAAACAATTTTGAAATGAACATGCAACCTTATCAATGTGTACATGAGAGCTACTTAAAAATACCGCTTAAAACGGAAGGTCAAAAGTGACAACTAATAAAACATTAATTTCAACGAACGAAATCCAAACCCTGATTGGCGACAGTAAAACATAAATGAAAAGTACAAGCAATATAGATTATTAGATAAAATCGATAAATACAACTTTACGACAACCCACGTTTAATAAAACATTAGTGTCTTTAAACAAATTTAAAGAAGCTATCGCGCTTTATTATATCATGAATAAAATAAAAGATTTTATCACTCTAAGTAAGTGATAAACGCTGTGTTATGTTCCTGATGCGCATTACGATAAAAGTAAGCGGCCATTGGCATCCATTTTATTTCATATTTGATGGAAAGTAGGAGTGCACAAACAATGAAGTGGCATGTAAAGTAGGTTGGAGAGAAAAAAGAGGCACACGTACACAATTTAGATAACTCTTCAGCATAAAATATGTTAGGTGGTATCAGTAACTTTTGGGGACGTCCTCTAAATTTCAAATAATATCGTGACGTTTTGTAATAACTTAGACCAGAGCGACTTCTGTACCAATATTTCCGTCCCAGCGCGACACTTGCGTGTCTCAGACCGCAGAACTCTTGTCTCGTAAGTTGTGATCCGTCGTTCGACATACACGGAGGATGTTCTGGCATCGCCGTGATAACAACCGGCTACGGAACCCCGCGGGATTCCTATCTGTTCACGTGACCTATGCCCGCTCTTTTGCATCATAGCCCACATCATGAAATATTCTCCTTGGTCTTCATGCATTTGCCATTCGATTGTGCTAAAGTTTCTCTTTTCAAATTGCAAAAAACAACCGAGGAAAAAGTTAAGAAGGGGGAATACGAATGCTTTTTCAGGAAAAAAACAGTTTCAGAACTTTATTTTGTGGGAATAGCGCTATGCACACCTGAAAATGCAAATGGAGCCTGGGGATTTCATCGGAATCTCTTTGAATTTTTTTTCTTCAATCGCAACGTGACAATAATCTTTTCACTAGAAACACAATGATAATGTGTGCCTAAATGGTATGAAGACTCAATCAGTATTCCAAACAACAAGAACTACAAGTGTTGTCCATTCAATTTAGTAGCCGTGGATACGTAAGAATTTACATAAAACCAAGCTGAATCGTAAGTGGATTCGTGATGGTATTACTAGTTACAGTGGCTGAAGTTTTGATTTTCGTAAGCACTTAGGTTTCGCAATTCCAGATATTGGGGAATCTCCGAAGAAACAGATAAACCGTTCTATAAAAAAATTCGTGCACAATAGAAATAACACCTCAGCCGTTATAGAATCGAACAACATCTCACACATTAGTTGAATTAATCAAAAAGCACTGCTATGGGCTAAAGCAAATATACGTTACACAAACCTCAACTATTATAAAACTTCCACAGAAGTAACAGGCCATTAGAGCAAATGGCAAATAAAAATTGTGGTTAAACATAATCGTTATTTCACGTGCTTGTTTCAAACTTCTAATTGAAAATAGGTGTCCATTTCAAATGAAAGCAATTAAAACTAACGATTAACACTCAAATGTATTTCTCCTAACGATTGCTCATTTAAATTCCACTGATTTCCAAATACTCTAGTAAACAAACAAATTCAGTAGACAGTTGCCGGTTTTTTAACCCGAACTTACATAACTAACATTGCGTATTCACTAATGTACAAGCAGGATGACTTCGCTTTGCCGAAACTAATTAATACTAAATTATTATTTTTATACCGCTTGACTTGCCATAACTTTTTGAACTAACCAGTTAAATCAGCCATCAACAACCCCGCACAAAACCTAACGAACTAGCAAAATTTTTCTACTCACGTAGATAATTATATTCCGGCGTCCAACCTGCTAGATTCCTCGTACAGCCTCCAAAATTCAAATTAATCACTTTAACGAACACATTAATCGACAGGTAACCTTGTGTATATACACATAGAATAGAACTGACCCTGGATCGCGGTTTTCTGGTGCAACATTTTCTTTTAAAATGCTTGTGCCCACCTTTTTAACTCTTTTCGCTTTCCTTAATGTGCCGTAACGACGTTTAAGGTACCTGTTATCTGAATTTTATGGCACCTTACATAAATTTCCCTTTCTGTTCAGGTTACGTCCTGTTGTGCAAGACCGGCTCGGATGCGAAGGGGTTGAGTTATATTACCCGGATGTTTTTTACAGGAAATTTTACGGTCTCATTGTGTCCTATGGTTAAGCATGTGATTCTCGCATCGAAACTTGCTTCCAAGTCAGTTTAGTTTAGTTGGTAGTTTTGTTAGCATTTAAAAAGCATACCATTTAAAAACTCAGTGCGTTATTGTTGCTTGTTCGCAATGGAACAATCGATTTATCGATTAGTAGCCGCACTTTAGTTCTTTGATTTGTATTTATAATTATATTTGCACTCAACTTCAAGCGCTTCATCCCTAAGAAGTAAGTTATTTGAACTATTTTGTATTTATGTTAGCAACATTTACCTCCTATTTCTTACAAGTTATTTTCAACAATTTCTTGCGTATTCGTTCATGAATTTTTTACATGCAGTTAGCAGCGGTGCAGAATCGTGAGGCATTTTGTAGGTGTGGTAAAAAATGTATCACGTAGCTTCATTTTCTGTTGATATAGGGTTTTGGTGACAATGAACTTCGTTGGCATTAGATTAGAATCACATGGAGGTAGAGTAGCGAGGGTGCAAAGGCAAGGGATTGAAAACAAAAAGGTTATTTTACAAAATAAGCAGGGTACATATTCTTGCAGTATACACGCCCTATCCTCGAAATAACTTCCTATCCACCTTCTATGCTGATGACCAAAGTGGATATATCCACGCATCAGCTTATCTACCGCTGCGTTAGTTTCAATGCGGATGTGTGTTTTACCCTTGATCAAAATGTTTCCATGAGAATATGTGCAATTCAAATACAAAGTTTTAATTAGAAGGGCGTTTAGGTCTAAACTACCTTTGTCTACGTATAACTAATTTCCTCAACTAAATTTTAAGTCAACTGAAACCAATATTTGTGTTTTTGCATAAAATATCTTAAGCTTATCAACGACGAAAACCGTACATAAGTTTCATGTCATGGAAATATTTAACCATGTGAGGAAATAAATTGATAAGAAATGACAAAAGCAAAAGTTTGGTTGATCATTTTTGTATCAATTGTTTTTCGTGATTCATTTATATTAGTAGAACGAAAATTTTAAATGTCTAATCAACATTAATGAAATACTGCATGACATTCATAGCTTAAATACAGGTAAAACTTTGTACTATTCTTATTTTGGTAAAATATAATATACGAGAATATGAAAACTAAAGCTCCAATTCACACATCTCAACTCAGGTTGTCCAGACATTTGAATATTAAGTTTCATCTTGAATATATGTCCAATCAATTTAATGGATTAAAGTGGTACTAAAATAAATAGAAAAAGAGCAGTTGGGCTCATGTTAATCTAAATATTGCTAGCAATGCGTAATAAATTCGCTAGTAGTAAAAATATTGAGCGACTCCACTACACATTTACATTAACATATAGTAAAGCAATTCTGGTAGATTCAGCATTTACTAATGAGTCACGAGCGCATCTCTTTTGATTTTTTACATACATAAGCAATTCTATTTTATGCTTAAAAATGTAAAAAATTATTGTTAGGTTTCTCCAAAGCTTTTATATTTGTTTATGAATCGCGGGTGAAATTCCATTTGATCGCAGAACAGTTCTTTCATTATATTCTACAATAATGTGATTTGTAATTCCTATTGGAGACTGTCAATTAATTTTTAAAAATATTTTTGGGGCAAAAATGGACGCTTTTTAGGAAATTATGCTTAAACGCAACTGCTAGACACTATTTAAACTCTGCAAGGTTCTTTTGCAATCTTTAAAAACAACTTGGACCGTGGATGCTTTAAGAAGAGTGTATCTTATTAATTTAATGATTATAATAACACATATTACTGTGGATTTTTAGTAAATTTCATAGAATATTTAACAAGTAACTAATTGTACTATCTTATACCTCTTTTTTAATTACGTATGCTTTGTATTTAGATTTTTTTGTGTAAAAAAACTGTAAATGATGATCTAAGTTGAGTGGGTGAAGAGTTCATAAATATAAGAAGCTTTGTTTACGCTCTTAATTGAGCGCGAAGCCGTAACCGGCTGGGCCGAGCAACGCAATTTAGTTAAGGGTAACGGAATTACACTTGAGTATCTGTGAATCTTACCAGATATTCTATAATTTTTTTAATTCATATAATGATGGTCACTTATTACTCTAGCAATTTAGATCGACACTTAAGATTTCTAAATATTCTTTACTCTAAAGGAGTTGTTTCTCTGCCGGAATTTTCATCAACTATTTCCTTGTTTTAGCAGTCTTTTCCTTAACTGCACTTTATTTGTTTTGTGATATTACTAGTACATACATAAACTGACAACATAGTAGATATAGTCTTCATTTTGGATCATTTTTTCATTCTAAACTGCAACTGTAGCTGTATTTCGTGTTTGTTACTATCTATCTATACATTTCTGTGAACTTTTATTTAACCAATATTTTCTTATAAACATCTAGCTTGAAAATATTGAAATGAGACGAATTGAATATTTATTGTAAATTTTATCTGTAATGTATTAGTTTTTCTCAACACCTACACTAAATTTTCAATAGTTTTTGTTTATCTTATTTAAACTTATTACTTTGTTAGTAAGTTTGTTTTTTTATATTATTAAGGTATATTAATCTAAGAAAGAAGCAATTGTGTAACACAATGAGTATGGTACAGTGTTTTCTTAATTAGATATGCTAAAGCTCACACCTAATTTAACTTAGTGAGATTAAATCTAAGTGTGTTTTAAGCAAAAGAAGTATTTTTCACTATATAATATTAAAATAGTACTTGCTTGTGTTTCATTTTAACGAATTTATTTTAACTGCTTGCTCAGAAAAATAGCTGATAAACATATCAAACATTTCACAAAGGGACAACTACTAACAAATTTTTTATTAAATACTCTAAACTCATCAGTTAACTTTCACAAAATTTTTAATTAATAATAATTCTTTTGAAATTAAACTCTAACGTATTGTAATTTTATGTTATTTATACACTATTAAAATCATGAACTATCGAGACTAAACAAACATTATTTTTGCTGCGCTATTTCATAATTATTTTCCTTTCTATGTGCTTTAGGCTTGATTCATTTTTATTGGCGAACTGTAGTGAAGTAAAATCATTGTCCAAAAAATAGTCTAGCATTAATAGATAATTAAATAAAGATAGCTCTGCCTGTGATGTTCTTAGCATTTCTTTATGTTTACCTGACTCGATATATTTTTCTGTGTATAATATGAATCACAAAAATCAGATTTTGATTAATGGAACCCAGTCTAATCATTTTTATGCAGCATAACGTTTTGGTCTATTGTAATGTCTCGTTATAGCAGAAACATACTTGAGCACTTGGTATTTATACTCTTAAATATGGGGCAGTTTTGCACTAAAATGCAAACTGTTGTCATTACATATCTTTGCTGCGACATCAATTTTGGAAAAATTGGAATCGAAAATATTTCTTTTGTAGCCAAATACATGCTTTCAACAACTCCACACGAATATTTATAGTTAAAAATAACCTCATTTATTTTTTATCAATATCTATGCAAGAATTTGATAAATTTAGTGGCGTTTGTTTCATTTATTAATAAATCGTTTAAATAATAGCCAACGTATAATGAAAAATATTGAAGTTGTTTTAAAAATAGAAAGTGCGGCTAGTGTCCAATAAATCTCCTTTCAAATTTAAATCTTCTTTAGATATTTCTTCAGATACACTTATATGGGTTTCGTCTAAACTACTATTCAATACATTTTGATATTCATCAATTGAATTGGTCGTTATTTGGATTTTTTAGAAATGAACAATAAACAAAATATTTTCCCAGTAATAAAAGTACGAGAAGATTTTGTCTTGTGCCTACTTAGATGTAGCAACTCAGGTTAAATGCATCTAATATAATGAGCACGGTAAAGTATAAAAGTTCACTCATCAGTACTCTGTAGTCAAAGACTCTGACAATCTCTAAATACACATATTCACAATAATTATCTTTTCAGTTCAAGTCACAAACAAAGAAGGACTATTGTAAAATTAACAATATTTAAAATTTTGAGTTTACAAAAAAAATTTAAAGTCTGATTTCTCAAACAGATAATTAAAATTATTATTATTTTGTGTGTTAATAGTATTATCAAAAATTTCGAATTCATATAAAACCACGCTTAAGCAAAATCTATAGTTAGCAAAGTATATGACAAAGCAGCATTTAAAATTTTAAGTATCATCGACAATAAAAGTACAATAAATCGTAAATTAATAATAAATGATAAAATATGTCATTATAATTGATTTTAGCAACAAGCGAGCTGTGTTAAATTTTAGAATACTTGTTTTAATATGAATTTGCACAAATGTGCAGGCAATGGATCCCCGTTGCAATAAAAAGTTGAGTCTTTGGATGCTTCACATACAACCAGTTAGCATTTAAACTAAATAGCATATTCTGCCTCCTCACAATAATAGTATATAAATTCTAAAATCAAGAAAAAAGCGTTCAAGTCAACTTTAGAAAAGTGGTTTCAGAAAACCCAATTTGAAACTAACTTCTTTAAAACACTAATATTTTGCTATAACCGTTATCATTTATTTATCTAATTTACTTAAACTTAAACTATTCATTGCTAATATTTCTGCAAAAATCTAATTGTAGTTATTTATAAGAATTTTTTATTTTCATTTATTCGTCACATTCTAGTTTTTGTCCATTTTGCAACATTTATGTCGTCAAGAATTATTCTTAATACCTCAAATTTTTAATAACCAATTTTTTTACACATAATTTTTTTCTACAGATTTCACTTTAATTTTATATATTAAACGCTAAAGGAAACTTGCGAAATTAAGGACTCCTTTGTTTTAAGTTATTATGCCTATTGATACATATTTGCTTAGGTTGCCATTTTATGTTATCAAAAAGGCTTTTCGATCAAAACTTGATGTTGAGACTTTCATCTCATCTACTCCACTTTTTTATGGTTTTCCAGCCACAGTTGATAGTTATGCTGTTATTTTTAAAATCACATGATTTGGTAATGAACATTTATTGGATTGTTTCTTAGAAGTTTGCTAGGATTTTGACAGATTATTCAATTACATGCATTATATATATCGCAAAAAACGTACTAAGAAAATATATCCTATGGCTCATTTTAAAGCCCATTAGTGATTTTAAAAATCGCTTATTCTTTGCCCTTATTGGAAAATTTCAAAATGTCAAACACTTTTTGCATAGGATCATTTTCCTACCAGTTTTATTTTTATTGAAAACACTCTAGGATAGTATACAAACTGCGAACTTATATTGGCTGGCATCGAATATGAAAACTGCTCAATCGGAATACAAAAACTCTCCAGTTCAGAAAAAATCGCTCGAATGAACGTGAAAAAAGTGAAAACGGGGGACCAAATTGTGTCGATTCTATAAATATTCTATCTGTTGTCGAAATCATGAGACGTAGGAAGAATTGTTACGAATCATGAGCGACCATTGATTTATTAAGCGTTTTCACTGTCAATGAACGACCTTCGGTGTTGTAAACAGCGGTTAACGGGCGCGTGTCGCCGCCTCGCCATAAAATCATGTTTTATGGCCGCGTTACATCATGTTGCGTCCTGACCCACTTCCCCAAGACACCAAACATACAAAACAGCCGCCATCAGGAGAAGCTTAATCTTATTATTTTTTTCGCCGTCAGATGGATGTATCTCTGGAAATGGCTTGCCATTACACGACGCACATACACATACTTCACGGATTAAACGAATCTTCTTCGCCTTCCTTCTTGTAAGCGGCTTTCTTTAAATTTTAAGTAAGCTGTTTTGCATCCTTTTTTGCTCATATATTTCGGGTTTATATGTAGAAGGTATTACGAATTTTGGATTAGCTCGTATGAAATGTAGGTGGAGGTGTCCTGAGTAATGTGTTAAATTTACATAATGCACAACATTGCGCTTGATAATGGTGATGAAGGTTAATAGAGCGTCTTTAATAAACACATTAACCCCACTTCATCCCTTGAAAGAGGTTCACCGGACCCAATTAAGTAAATAGCTTCACGGAGCGGCCAAACTGCCGTCATCTATCAAGTTACCTCAGCACAATTGTAACGAAGCAAGGTGAAGTCATATGACCTCGGAATTTTCATACTGCTTTTGATCTCTTGCCCAGAGATAATTAAGTTATGCCATGGTTAAGTAAGTGCCTATCCCAAATCAAATTGTAGGGGTTTTACAGCTTCAATATTTTTGTTCCTCGTTGTCCTAGTTTCCCTTTTCCAGGCACCTTACACTCATGGTGCTGCTTTTTCGCGATCTTAGCTCATCATAGTCTCATTCTTAACTCATCGCATTAGAACTCATGGCATTTTTGTTCATCATGTCTTAGTTTAAGACTTCTGCTAATCGTAATCTTAAGAATTCACATTTTTAGCTCATTTACGTTGTAGCTCATCACAAAACTTTTTCACACCCTACACACTTCAATCTTTTCGCAATTTTCTCTTCTTGTATTCTACAAATTTCTCGTTTTGTAAATTCAGAAGACGCGATCGTTTAATATAAGATATATATACGACGTCCTTATTAAGAGTTAAACGGAGAAAAGAAGACTACTTTCATAATAAGATTCATAAAAATTGCATGGACGTTTCGTATTCAAGAGGGTGACGTATTCCTTGAAAGTTGCATGCAAGTTAAATAAGGATGGCGGTGAATGCAGTATTGACACGATGCGTGCGCATCTCCCAGCAGCCCAATCCTGCCGTCCCACAGCACGATGCGTCCATAAGAAAGAAGAGTTGATGGGAATGTTCGACCGCTGCAACTTCCTATGCATTTCTGATCGATGCAAATGGTTGCCAATAAAATTATATTCACTAATTTCGCAGCAGATTTGATTTTCTCAGTTACGTCTTACGCATATCGGGTTGAAAGGATAACCATAATCTCATGATTAGATATATTTAAAATATGAGTATGATCAGATCGCATCAAATGAACCTCATTCGAACATGCTAGTATGAGCTAGTATTTTCACATCTATGCGTCGCCCTTGCGTAAAGTTATATTCAGCGCTCATCATAAGAAAAAATGTTAAGTGCGTCTTAATCACACACAATTTATAGTCCTCGGTGGGTTATGTCTTATATGTATACGTTAAGGCGATTAAAATTTATCAACAAAGTTATACAGAAGTCATACATAAGTCTCGGAGAAACCAGACTGTCTTATCGACACCATATGTTCATTATGACTCCGTACTCTCAACTGGGCGATGGGGATTAGTTTCTCAGCAGAAGCATTAGTTTGAAAAGTTTCCCGGAGTAAAAAGCGATCAAATTATCTCAGCTTCAGCGAGGATTTGCACAAAATTGAAAAAGTTTTAATACGTTTCTTATATAGAATAACTTAAATTACTTTTTGTAAGTTTGTCTGACCTGAAAGTACATTAAGCCACAGGCAAGAGAAAATTTACTGCGCCTCCAAGAGTATATGCGGAAGAAACATTCTAGGGAATTTAATAATTTTGCATTCTAATGGAACTCGTTGCTGCAAATGTAACTTTGACTCATCTAATTTATCTAAGGTAAAACTCCTGCTTTTTTTGCTCAGCGCTTGTTAAGCGTAAGCCAGCCAAGTTTATATTTAGCCAAGCTTCCTGGTTATTGAGCATCTTGAATTCGTATTGTACAAATGTTGCGCAAAATTTAATTCTTCTCAAGTATCTCGTAAACTGCTCGAATTATGAAATAAATGCTTTCGCGGAGCAATTTTCGGAATTTTAAGCCGGCGAATGTTCAGCAGATGGTCCCAAATTGACTTACTCACAACTAATTATATTTTCGGAGTATTTTACAAATAATTCCTGCAAGTAACCCTTCCCGAATGATGCTGGCAATTAGATCCCGCATCACATCTTCACCCTATAAGAACCACCTGCACGTTGCAATTAACGGGCTTTGCAAAGACCAGGCTTTTGCTTAATTAGGCTTGGCGCAGTGCTAAGATTATTTGTGCAACTGAACCAGTCGTCTTATTTGCACATGTTTCCCCGACTTCATTGCAACAGCTTATAGTTCGCATACTCCCCATATTAAATTCAAAGAGATTTTGAACTGTTTTGTTGGCCATGCTGTTTTCTTGGCTTGCAACACTTATGATTGGTAATACAGGCACAATATTTTGATTATTTACTGATATTTACGTATTACAATTTATTATTCAATCAAAAAATAGAGATATGATTGTCTAAAAATGTAACAGAAGTTGGAGCTAGATTTATCTACACCGATTTTTTACACGATGAAGTACTTATTAAACTTAAGGATAATTACAGTTTATTTGACCGTTTAGAAAAATGTAAAGAATTCGCAGTAGCCAGGTACCTTAACTGACAACAAATAGATATGCGTCGTTTTGATGCAGAATAATGTAGGGATGCCGCCTCTATTAATCTCTGAGTTTTGTTTTTATGGTCCGCCTCAATTCTTACACAATATGTCACCGTGAGTTTGCTGCTCCTAAAGTGCTTTTCCAGCACCATATTATTAGCAATCGTTGATAGTTATTCTGTATGCAGAAATCCAATTTTCACTGTAAAGTTGCTTCCTTTAGTTCTCAAGTTGCAAGTTGGGTAAGCAAATTTGTTTCCTTCTAAAATAGAAGTAATATATTTCCAACAAAACAAGCACAATTTCATATAATACTGTATGCTACTGTATGCAAAGACATAAACTAGTTTGAATTGACCATAAATAAAGAAAAGACAAGTTTTTCCTTATTTTCGTGCACAAAGATAACATAATTATTCTCGATAAAAAAAATAAACGAAACGAAAATCTAAAATAATTAAAATATAGCTTGGACGGCGTGTGATGTGGTGACTAAATGCATTCATTATTTATAAAAAAGTTAATGGAAATTTGGGCAGATTGCATTTTATGATATAATCAACAAACTGTCTTATATAGCACTACCGTAGGCAGTTGTTTTTCGTTTTCTTAAATAATATGTGATGAAAGTAAATTAATTTTTGTGTTAAGTTTACAGCAGCTAATTATTTCATTGCTTCTCAACATAATTTCATTTAATTACAGCTTTAAACAGAGATTTATGCTAGTTTCTATAGTATATCGGTATTGAATTAATAATAAATACTCGGTGGCTACTTAAATATGTCACCTAAGTAACTCATGGTGCAAATCACATGAAAAAAATATTATAATTAAAAATATATATTAAACTAGAACTGGCTCACAAATAAACTTGGTTTTGGTACTTAGGCGATTACTGCAAGATCAAATAATAACTAAATCACGTAATTAAATATAAACCCATAATAGTTCCAAAAGCTGCATTGAAATTTATTAAAACAGTCATATAGAAGTATCAAAACTATAGTCTTTCAGATTTTAGGGACATTAACGGGTTGTAATTAAGAAGATCTGGAATATTTAGATTTGTAAAATCATGTAAATTTGTCGTAAAGTTAAATTGAATCTGCTTGGCAGCTTTATAAACAGTGACTCTTTTATAAACGTTGCTTATAGTTTATATTGTATAAATTAGAGTTACTTTTCCATAAATATGCGTTTCTTGAGAAAAAAATCCACAAGAAACAACATTAAAATTATATATACGGAGCAAGTTATGCATTGACAATTTTTAACTGTTACACTGTTTTGTGTAACGCTCTTGTTTGTGTTTTCATAACAGCTGATTTATGCTAATTACTTATATGGTATTAACATCACTAATTCTTTGTTTAATTGTTGTGAATTTTAACAAGTAATAATTCAAAATAACATTTCCAATTTTCTATATCATTACTGATATTCAGTATATTTACTCTAAGCATATAAATGATACAATAAATTTAAATTATACGTCCTACAAGGAATAAATCAACTTAGCAGGTTAGCAAATGGAGTCTATATTAGCCGAAGACATAGAATATATATTAAAATTCAACTAAATTAGTCTTCTATATCAAGGAAGGGTGCAATTGATCTTTTGAAATGGTTTACCAGAAGGAATTAGCCATCTTGTATTTATTTGGCCTAAAGTTAAATGTTAATTTTACAACGATTTATTTTTGTTCATGACTCAATATGCATCGAAAATTATTTTTTGCTGCATGTCCCATATAGAAAATATCGGTTAACAAAACACGACAAAATAATATAAAGTACTTATTTACGTTTTGTAAATATGGATCTGATTAAACAATGCGTAGGCAATTCAAAAATAATTTATTTAAGTTTATACACATTAGAGTGTGTAGCTTGTATTTAAAGAAATTTTAAATTCTAAATAGTAATACTTACTTTAAGAGAAATACTAACTGTATTAGATACCGAAAATATAGAAACCGATTATAGAGCACGAGATTGTGAAAATAAAGATGATGGTTATACGAACGTACAAAATGAATCTTAATTACCAATATGTTGCAAATAATTCTATTTAAAATTCCTATTCGATACTTCAGAAGGCATGCTCCAAACACAAAAAATAGGATACCTTGTTGATTCTTAGTAAATATCTACAAAACAATACTGGCATGTTTTATTTAATATGCAAAACAAGCACGGGCTCTCTCAGACAACAATGAAAAGATATCTTTGTCACTTCCAAACTACACCTCTAATTGAAACCCAAGACTTTTAGTCTCATAATTCTTGTTATTTGATTGTCTATAGAAGTTACATTACTTTTAGTGTATAATATTAATAAAATCCGTAAATATCGAAAAATTCATACAATGTCTATCGAGGAAGCAAAGATATCTTCCACAATTGCTTAATATGTTTTAACAAATTGCATCAACGACCCAACTGTTTTAATAAAAGAAAGAACCTTATTTGTAAATTAATTAAAAACAAATACATCTCAACGCCATTTTCCAGCCAAATATATTGAAGCACACACAGCGATTTACTCGGCCAACTCACAATAAGCAAGTATGTATGTCTGTGCACGGAAATACATTTCGTAGAGTAGAAATTTAGATGGGAGCCAAGTTCGATATGGTATTCAATTTCCAAGACCTTATCTAAAAACATTCACCAAATCATGAAAAATGGTAAAAGCATTCAGCCATCGACGTCAAGGAAAATGCAAATATGAAATCAGTTCGGTAGGTATTATCCGATGCATTCTCTCGCGCGCCGATGCAATTTATTTGAATCCGGTTTAGTTAATACGGAAGCACATGCAACGTATCAAAGCACTTAAGCTTCAGCAAACATTACCCGGCGAAAAGATACTGCGCTGAGGAATTACTAAAACTAATTTTTCTTGCATTAATATCAGCTCCGGTACGTGACTGTAGCCTTCAAGTATACTATTTGTTTCCTTCTTCATAACTTGTAGCTTGGGGTGCTTTAGTAGGGGGCGCTTTTAAAGAGGGGTCAAAAGTATATAGCTGCTCCTTGTTCTTAATTAACTTAAAATCTTCTTGAAAATGGCTCTGCGGTTCATTTTGCAACAAACGGGGATAAATTTTGTTTAAACTCTTTCGGGAAGAGATTTAATTAATTCGACCACTTTCGGGTGGGAAAATAAAAGACTTGCAAACTCATTTGGAAAGAAAATTTAAATTTTGCTTTCTCATTTACCGTAACAGTGGGTACTATCACATGGCGCTTCGTTTTGTATATACGAAAAATGTTGCCGCTCGAAAAAAATTTGTTTTAAATGCGAGTCCTTTGATGTTAAATTTACGGGTTAAAGTTCTTAAGCTCTTTAATACAACGTACCTTTGTGCTGTGACTTCAAATGCAGCTCAAGTGTTTAAGATATCATTCTTTAATCTGTCTGTTATTTCATTTACATAATGTAAAACAGCGCTTAACAAATGTTAATGACCACTAAAAAGGGGCAAAACATTTTTATCAGCGTTTGCTACTGCATGTAACATGAATTTAACCTTTCATATCACTGTTACGCTGCTGTTCAAGTGTAACTTGAAATTATTTATCGGAATAGTTTATCAGTGTTTGTATTTGAAAATGTGGAATTAATTAGAATTTGTGTGGTCTAGAATGTTGTGTTATTAAATGAAATAAATTTTATGTAGATTATCCAAATAGAATAATACATTTTGTTTTGGAAGTTTTCGTGTTGCCCATACAACTGTAATAAGCCAAAAAATAGTAGTGTAGCAGAAACTCTCTTGTTTAGAAGAATATAGCTATAGAGTACATTGGCTTTGCATTTATAGAATTTCATCAGATTTGTTTAGATTGTGAATTTCCTGGTCAAGGTATAAATATTGTCGAGGCGCCCAACCAGCAACGTAGGCGTAAAGACGCGGATGTACGTGCATATATAAACATTCCAGATAAAAATAAATTTAATCCTATTGAATTCTCTCTATGTGTATATATATTCGTTTCACCTATGTTTCTATATTTACACGTATAAGCTTTCGTCTGGGAAGCAATCTTCTTGTTCTATCGACGAAACATTTGAGATTCTACCTACACACACACTCACAAACGGATACACACACGAACACGTGCTATCCCCCCAGGTCACGTGACCAACTACAATCGCCAAGGTATTTGTCCAATCTCAGAGAAAAACATGTCGGAAAATTCCTCTCACATACTCGTTGAAATTGAATTTCATCTCAACAAAAACCCTCCGGCCTGGAAAAATATAGCAATTTTAGAAGAAAAAAATGCATGATTAAATTTCAGGCCACGAACATCAGCCATCTCTGCGAATTTTCTGGCCGCAGTTTATGCAGAATGTAATGTCGCCAATTAGGAGGACGGGCGTCTGCGAGAGCCGCGCACTTAAATATCTCTGTTTAATTCGAAGGTTGTAAAAGAGAACCGAGTTTAAACTGGAAATTTGCATGGAACATGCTCTACCCGTTAACAATTAAAAATTGTCACGTAGTTACTTGATGAAAGAATTCTGTTTTTATTTTGGTGGTACACAAGAGCTGGAGAAACCCCAGTTTTTAAATTTCGAGGGGATCGTGTACACTAAACCGCAAGATCTAAGATCAAACTAGTTCATTTAAATTCCGCATACGTAGAAGTTTTGTAACCTGTAGGCTCATGCATCTACACTTTACTTCACCTAACAGAGGACATTCAATTAATTGGTTTTTCTACCACAACCAATTTTTGTTATATATTTGATTTTAAAAATAACAAACTTGGTAAATTGAATGCATCAAATGATTTACAAACAGCATTTCTTAGAAATCCTCCAACATCAAGGCGCCCACAAAAAATACAAAGGATTCTTTGGCCTAGTATATCCATGCACAATAGTAGGTAGCTCTCCGTAACCTAACTGTAAACCGACAAAAAATATAACTATTTTAAGCAGTTGCATTCCGCTTGAAACTCGTTAAAACCCTTTTTAAAAGAAATCCTCGAGGGGCCCTGATTCCAAAAAGCCAAATTTTGTGTAAACGACTTTTTATATTATGCAACTGGTCCAAAGCTTCGGAAGTGCTCATAAATAGCTGACTTTTCGTTCAGCACCATTGTCCTCCAAATCACCCAGTTGTAAACTAGTCAAACCTTGAGGTTTTATTGCACAATAACATTCTTTGTGCTGCTGCTGCGATGGTGCGTGTATTATTTCAGGAGTACATTTAATGGGCAACCGTGTAAAATTTCCAAGAATTACTCGCCTAACCAGTCTTAATAAGCAGTGAGCTTATCTTAGCTAGTAAGCAGTTTATTGAAAAATAGTTGAAATTTTAATTTGAATTTATGTCTTTATTATACATTTAATTTACCCTAATGTGAATGCTGAAATGGATTTACTGGAGGAGATTACAGATTACTCTAAGAGATTTTCAATTTTTTTTTTCGAAGGAAGTTAATATTTTTTTAAGAATAATTACATTAAAACTAACGATGGTATTAATATGCATATCATATCCAAAGATATTATGGCTCTTGAAAAAATACATATGCAAAGTTAAACTACGTGTTCTAAACATTATCTCATCCGGTTTACTATACAACTTTTAGTTTAAAATTTGCTTTGTTAATTCTTACCACTAATTCGGAGACAATTTTTCTTTTCTCGTTTGAGTGTGTAAGTAAAATTAAATGACTGTGAGGTAGTGTAGCCTCAAAGATGAAACAAGCTTGTTTTGCGTAAAAAAATCAGGTCATCAATAAAGAAGGCAAAGCAAATAATCATTTCTAGCAGCAATACTAATCAAGAAAATTGCTTTTTCCACCACATGAATACATATAGCGCCTTTGGGCATTGGTCGACGAGCAAAAAATAGATTCACTTATTCACGTCAATGGAAAATCAATATAATCTCTTTTCCTCGAACACATACACTGCACGAAATCACCCTTAACCTCGACTACTGCATTAAATAACCGAATCGAATCATTATTTTCTTCTTGTTCCAGGGAGTTGTGAACTTGCCAGCAACTTGAAATTCAATTGGTAAGTTTTGATACCATATTTGTTTAATTTGTATTTGTAATGTCTTGTAGGTTGTTTCGTTTGCTTAGTATTTTTCTAGGGGTGCGCAATTTTTTCAATGCTTGATTTTGTAAACCATTTATATCACGCTGCCAACATTTTCTCAATAGTCAATGCAAGCCATTCCACTCTGATTATATTCCCTTAATTTTGATCAAATCGAATTGATGAATTCGGCAAATTGGAAGGCGTAACTGGGGTTGTTCAAAAGATAGGGGTATATTGCGGCAGCAATTCACGCCAAGAGATTGTTGTTTCGCTGGCTTATAATACTATCTAATAATAGAAAGAGCAAATAAGCCATTGCTAAGAGAATTTACATAAATATATGCTTGTTGCATAATAAATCGGAAATCGCCACAATAGGAATGTAGAACGAAAAAGCATATAAAGTTAAGTTTAATTCTAATTTACTACACCCATCACATAATAGAAATAATTACAAATTCTGGGCCGCTAATCTGCTACAAACTTATACTTTATTGTGGCTCCAACACCGATTATATTAGTCTCTAACACTTTGGAATCAAGTGAATTAAATTCTGGTACAAATAATGTCAAAAGTTTTAGCCTTTACGTGTTAATCTTCTTTGTTAAAGAAAGATATTATTTGTAAGAAATTAGTCACATAAACTCACGAATACTACGTCTAAATCTTAGATACATATTATTTGGATTAATTCTAAAAACGCATGTATATTATTACGAGAGGTCTGTTTCCAGCAGAAATTTCTCCTTTTATGAACTGTATAATATTTCATTTATTTGAAAGGGTCGATTATTGAGTTTTTCAAACTATACACTTCAGGTCACATTTTAAAAGACTTTCAGCTCCACTATAAAAAAGCGAATCTACAGGAATATTAATGCTATTTTAAAATAATCTTTCCTTTTATATTAAAATAAAAAAATTGGGTAGAGCTCTTTTAAAAGTCCTGCTATAGGAAAAATCCACCATATAGGGTAATGTATAAAAATTCTACGTTTTCGCAGTATAAAACTTTAATTTCTAAAAATTTTAGCACCTATGATTACTTATTGAACCAGGAACAATCTTAAGGCTTGTGTCTTGTATCCCATGACATTTATTCTTTTAAAATTGGGCGTATAACTAAGATATTAGTTCTTGTTTTTAAGTAAACAACCAACTTGCCAGTCTGTGTATCCAGCACCTTACAGAGACAGTTAATTCTTTTGCATTAGGTATTTAATTTGATCGTAATCTTTTTAGGATTATAATTTATGCGGATGTAGTTCTAATATTTAGTATAGAGTATTGATTTTTAATAAGATTTTAATCAACAATTTGTACCAGCAGATTTTTTTTTATTTGGTCTACTACAATCACTAGTTTAATTAATTTTTATAATTAATGAATGGCAAACACCAGAAGAATGAATAATTTTTATACACATACATGTTATAAAAATTTACAATAATTTTATTAGGTTCCGCCAAATTTCTCATTTTGTAGTTAAATACTATATTATGTTCATTATACCACAAATTCTAGCTGTTGTTTGATTTATTAATTACTACTATACTATGTATACTGCATATTATTTTTAAACATGCATGTACAAATATCATTATGGGAAATTTTTAACTAAATTTTATTAATTTCAAATCAAATTTCAAATTTTTATAATTTTATTTACCAACTTAGTTACTAGTTTTTACAGTGTATGAGTTATGAAATATATTAATTTACGGTGAGCTTAGCAGAATCAAACTGACAAAATAGCAATAAAATCTACCAGTACATTATATATTTACAAATAGATCTACTTTGATCATTGGTGAAGCAATCTGTTTACGACAATTGTAATGGGAGGGCGATTTTGCTTTGATTTTAATCAGCAAAGTATTTTTCAGGCTCCTTTTATATTCACCAACCCTAATTTTTATATTACTATGTAAATAGAATGTTATAAATTGGACAATAGTTTAACCATTCGATACATGTATATACCATATTATTGACAACAGCTTGTTTTATGAAATACTTATCCTTGCCCTATAATAGATATTGTAAGCAATATTTCTATAACAAGATTTATTTGAAGCGCTAATATCAACACTATTGCCTAATGTAACACAATCAAATTTTGAATTTCCTGTAGCATGTTGCAGAAAAATCAAACTTGTTAGAAAAGTGCAACAAACTCAAGATCGCCGACCTCCAACTAAACTTCCAATAATAAAAGCGACAGGCGGTAAAAATAATGAAAATCGCAATAAAATTACTTTACGAGGCTGTGACAACAAACACGAGGTGACGTTCGGGCGACGTAAAACACACTCCATTCATACCGGCAGCAAGTTGTAAAGTTGTAAAGCAATATCAAAACCCATCCGAAATTAGTAGAATGTCCCACATTTACAAATTACACTATAACGACCGTAAAAACGCAATAAACGCGGCGAATAAAATGGTTGAGGCAGGTCGGGGAGCGCGAGTCGTAAAACACTGTTATAGTCAGAAGTCGTACGCCATAAAACCACCGCGCCCAGTATTTTATAGACATCGGCCTAACAAACGCTAGTTACACCACACTTCCTTCCGTACACACCACACATACGGAAGACCTTGAACTTATTACCGGCACATTAAAATTATATGGCTTTTTTTAAAGAACCGGACGATGCCGACCTTGTTTCTCCCCGCAAAACCTATTCAAATCAATTTTCGTAATGGCGTCATTAGCAATCACTTTACAAAAATAAGGTTAATAAATTCCAGCTATATGTCTATAGTTCATATGTACTTACCGTGTATCTTTTGTCAAAACGATAATTTGTGAAAAATCAATAGTTTGAGATGTATTATTTCCAAACGAACCCTAAAAATTTCAGATATCTTAGTGTTACGTAACCAAATCCAACAGGCATAATGTAACCTTTGACCTGAAACATCAAAGTAAAAAGCTTTCGCCGCATTTCAGACCAGCAACGTTAATAGTTACCAAAGTAGGGACAATAAATTATCGCTTACTTTAGGGTGAGTTCCATACGTGATAGCAGTAGACCACACCCCCGTTGCTCCCCATTTCACTCCCTGAAACTTCAACGGTTCTCATGAATGAGAACTAAAGATCTGTCTACACCAAGTTTGTCTTAACTGCCTCAAGTATAATTTGTGCAAAAGGGGAGAATCATGCACAAAAATTTATTCTGGCAGTTAACAGCAGCAGTCATTTTGTTGGCTCCCATTAGATTTGCATTTAAACAAACGACCAAATTAATGAGCTTAAACCCTTGAAACGACTTGCTCTTTAGTCAAGGAAAAATACGAAAAATGTATGCTCAAATAATTTCAACTAGTACCATATAATAATAATTTGTGGCTGAGTACTATATTCAAATGAAGTAAAGTTGTACTTACTATGTATCTATATGATTTACATGGCATGTTTACAACGATTTAAACATTTGAAGATTTAGAAGACGTGCGTGCCAAGTAAACATATGTTTATTACTACAAAATGAACATAAATCATGCGTGAAAAAATATTTACACAAACTATAATAATAACGTGTAGTGCTGCCTCAAAAATGCAATGCATTGTATCTATTGTTCATTGTATATGTGTATTATTTCCTTCCTTGAGTAATACTCAAATGATAATGATACATAAGCAAGAAAAATCCGAATTAAACATCCTCAAACGAAATCGAATGTATTACATCATAATTAAAGAAGAATTGTCACTTCTGACGAAGCTTATTCAATAATGGGTGAAACTGTAAAGAATAACAGCTAATAAAACATTTTAAGCTACAAAATAGCGTCTAAATTATTAATCTACAGCTAAAGAAATAGACATATTATGTAGATTTTTTTATATATTAGTTTTTTGCTCTGCCTTTTTTAGTATCCTGCTTAGTAATAGCAATTCAACGGTCTTAATACAATATTGATGATACACTTATTGGTCCTCTATAAAATTATTGGTATAAATTTATGAGCTGTTTGAATTTCCATAAGTTTTAATTTTTGACATGAACTTTTAATGAATAAACCTTCTCACTATACTACAAATCGCTTTAGCTTTAATTAAAAGTATGTACATTCAATCAGTATTGTTTCTTGCCTGACTTAAATTTCAAATTGACTTAAATTAAAACTGTTTCGTTTGTTGTTGTACAAAAGTGTAAACAAGCATAAGTAATTTGCGTCTTACACCCGTCTGAATGAATATTCATTCCTTACTTGCTAGCCGCGTTTGTACTAGTAGACACATTTAACATATTCATTGACAAAACACGTAATATGTAAGAACCTTGAGATGTTAATGTAGATGCTATAGACATGGTGAGTCAAATTTATAAAACAACAATGAGATTGATGTTATCTATTTTTCTTTATAATACCCAATTCAAGGAAAATATGCACCTCTTAACTATGTTTCATATTTTTTACTTTAGATATGAGAGAATCGCAAATTTCATTCTAGAAATATATTTTGAATAGACATCCGTTTGTGCCGCTTATGACAACAAAAATGTAAGGTTTAATTAGCAACTGGAAAACAAACACTTTGAAATACTATTGTTCCAATTGCTGGTGAATCTTGCCAGGTCATGGCAAAGCAAATATTTTCATGTGGATAATATGGATACTCTAATATCTTCAGTTACTGTGTTACATTTCTAATTTATAAGAAATATGCCACTAAGCATTAACAAATCTAAACTTAATATTCAGTATAGAACTTTTGTGCAAGCTCTTAGATATATATTGCAATTAATACACATATAAAAATAGTAAATACATATATTAAATATTTAATATAAAATGGCATAACTTAGAAATAAATAAAACCAATCAATAAAGCTTTACTTAATACATCATTGATAGACCGCAGAATTGTTGCGATTGAATTTAGTCAATAAGATCACACTATCCTGACTCTACAAATCAAAATATAGATATTGAGTGCAATAAATATTGCATTACGTTGCACTACGTAAAAATGCAAAAATCAAAATGCTAATTTGTAAACTACCTCTCTCGGAATACTTTTTACCTATGAGTGTGCGAATAAACTGGATCCGGTTATAATTGCAAACATCAATATAAACCAACACGCATATAGGAATATCACATCAATGAAACAATTAGTTCACGTTAATAGAGCGTAATTGGTTTTGATATGCAAATATTTCAAAACTTCTACGTAATGTGACTATTGGTTCAAAAATAAATGTAAATTTACATATAGAGCTACCCACAAAAACCTATCATTCTAAAAGCATCAAGCTATCAACAACCTGCGTTATATCTAATGTCCAGCCAAATACCCTCGTTAATTATTTTATCAAGTGATCAGCCTTTCTTTAGAATGCCATAAATGCTTAAACAAAACATGGAAACAGACAAATAAATCAGCAACTCTTCGTACTAACAAAACAAAATGGTAGGAGCAATTTTTTCCTAAATTCTTGAGGAACCCTTCTAATTGCAGGTATTTCAACTTTCACGCATGTTTTGTAAGCAACAACCTGTTAGAGAATCCCGGTTGTTCCAAGCAACGATTCATTGACTCTTAAAAGTTTTATGAGACATAAAAGTAACCGTTTATGAGGCACTTTCGGAGCTACGACCTCTTATACAATCAATCTCATTCATTTTCGCATGAGAGGAACCACATTAGAAATGACAGGTGGTTTTATGACTACAAACACGCTTTTACTAACTTCAAAATTAACACTTTGAGTAACCAACTAGTCAATTTACTATTTTTTATTCCCGATCCATTTCCTATTATTTCGACGAAACCATATTCCTAGTTTCGCTCCCTGCTATTCTTGAAAAATATTTACGGTCTTGTTTTCTCTCTGAAAATTATAAAATACGGCTCTATTTTTGTGTGCCATTTGTGGTTTCGCCCGCGTTAAACTTGCAGGCGTACTTCGCTCAATTAAAGTTGAAGAAGTCTTGTTCTATCTATATTTCCGCAGCTTTTCGGATAACTCTGTTTTCTTCTCCAGTTTGCCGACCGACAGTTGGCAACATTTATCTTTTTATTCGCCACTCCCAAATCGCGATGGCCGCTTCTAAAACTCAGCCCTCCTTTCCATGATTGGTGCGTATCACGTTGCTGGGCCGAGCTTTCTCCAATAAATTATAACAGCTGCCTAACAAGCATCATGGCCGCCAAACTGTCGACGAATGGGAACAGCGCTACCATGCTTACGGCCATAATGCCAACTTGATGACACAGTTCGACTGTTCTCCGAGAGGTGACGCTAGCTGCTTAATCCTTTGGCGGGATTATTTTAAATTTATAAATCACTACATAATTCAAACGGGAGCTTAGAAAAAATAACTTTCTTCAAAGTGATGATAAGAAATATATAAGCCGCTATTTATTTTCTATTCTCGGAATTTTTTAGGAGATAATTTGGGCGTCTAACGGAAATACGACAGTGTTTTTGCAAATTAATTAATTATAAATGCTTATGAGTAATAAATTCCCACTGTAAGTAATATTTTACACAGACCGTTTTTTAGACTTTTATATCTCTCGTTGGCCCATACAAATGCATTAAAAATTCATGTACGTAGATCAAAATATTTTGCAAACGTCCATAAACAGCAATAATTTGTCCTATTTTGACTTCCAAAGTGGGTATTTAATCGCCTTGTTTATTTAACTGATTGATGCGCTATATTTTGATGCTAGCATTAGGAACTCTGGCCATTTAAGTACAGGAATTCACGCCTTATATTCAAATAAGGCGCTCTCTCCTTATTTTGCATAAACTATCTAGATTTGGCATTTTATGTACATAGTGGCGATAGTTACCGAAGTAATTTAGAGCCTAGATCTATCTATTGGACGTACTTAAATAAAATGTTAATTTCGCCGTAATTAACATGTGGTCGTTTGAGCCTAATTTATAACAGTGTTGAAATTTGAATAATTAAAAAATTACAGTAACTTACCATAAATATGTAAAATTAAAATGGGTGGATCTAAGATAATTTTTATGTGCCGAGGTTCCGAAACGAAACATTTTTCATCTCAAAATGTTTTATCTGTCGTTATTTCAAGGTGTGTTTTTTTATCATGAAATCGGCTGTCTTATGGCTGGTTTCCCAAATTAATGCATTTTCTGTGAGTATGAGCAGAGTAGTTAAATAGTGCTGGATAGTGCAAATAGCTCCAATTGTATGCTGCTTTCCTAAGTTTTAGTGTTAACAAAACTTTCTCTCTAAGCATTTTTCAAGAAAAATAATTATCGGTGTTTGTTGACAAATTATTTAAAACAATTGTATGGGAAATCTAAAATCAACACATTGGTTCTGTTGCCACTTCATTGACATTTTTATTTGATTTTATTTTGGAAGTGCTATATCAATTCTTACACTCATATGCATTCTCCTTTATCAAATTAAGATTGTGTTATCCCAATTAGCAAAGAGGAACAAGATCTGTCAACATAATATAAATTTTATTATAGGACTCGGCAGTACAATTATCTATTTATTGAATTCAATCTAAAATACTCGAGCTGTAGTTTAGCAGAAACTAATATTCCAAAAATATAACAAATTACAAAACATTATTGCATTCAGGACGGGGAAATGACATATAACTGTAAAAAATTTTATCTAAGGATTGAAACAAATGATCAAAGAAAATTAATTTAGAATTTTTTTAAAATATTTATTGATATTGGGAACATTAGTTGATCTATCAATGTACTTGTATAAATGCTAATAGTATAATATAAACTTACTGTTTTCAAATGAATCAGAAATGCTGATATTTATCCCTAAATTTGAAAAAGTCTAATGATATTAGCAAACGGAGAGACAACATTGCGCTCTGCGCCTCCACCAATTAGGCAGATATGTGGAATTTGTGAAATTGAACCACATTATCGTATGTATTCATACAAAGAAATTTTACAATTTTCTTCTGCAGCACCTGAAATTGTACCTAAGAATGTTTGCACAAAACGTAACATCATACTGAGAGGAAAATATTTTATTTTTGTACACAAGTACACAAAATACGTTATAGCTAAAAGAACTAGTAAAACTGCGTAGTCCCAAAATTTTGAATGTTAAATTGAGAATCCCTGTATTGTAATTCGTAGAGTTTAGGGCTGAATATGTGTTTATGTTAGATATATAGAATGTATGGTCTTTTAATATCATTTTTAGATCCTAGGATCTAGGATTATAAAATCTTGAGTCGTAGGTACAGCATTTTACAATATCGAGTCTACGGCCAAGAAGATAGAATATAGACTCTAAAATGTAGTAAATGCTATAACTTCAGAGTACTATTTTAGACTTACAGCTCAACTATCTTTGTAAAATAGATACAAAAGGATAAATAATTTGTTTTATTCCTTGGAGAAGCCAATAAGATACCATTACTTATTTTTTTAGACAAAATTTGCAGATCTATCTCTTACATATACAAAATTTTGCCATCTAATGAGAAAGGTTATCATATCATGTTTAATTGTTTATTGATGCATAAACATGTGGAACTATAGTAGCACAATGCGTTTTCTTGATACAATTTTCTTCACATCAATATCCCACAACAAGCTATTCAATTATTTGATAATTGAAATTGACATATTTTAGATAGTTGTGGTTCATAAATTAAATAATTATATAATGCCATTTTTGTGAAATTGTTGTGATTGCATCACGTTATCAATAACCAGTTGAACGCACCGAAAATTTCAGAAGCAATTGTTGAGTAAAATCTTTACTCATTAAGTATGTTATATATGTTTTGCAATAATTGTTGAAATTGAGTGATCAAACTCCATATTTTAAATTCTTTCTAGTTGTAAATTTTCTAATTCTCTGTAACTAAATGATATTTCCAAGAATGTTGTATATTTCCATATAGTATAAAACTGCAATAATGTATTACAATAAACAGCTCATCACTCCAGATAGTTCACCAGTATGTTTAACAACATTTCTGGATCTTAAGTTAACGAGAATTTCTTGATTGTGGTTTTTCTAAATTTCAAAATACTTTATACAGAGCTACTGGCGTATATAATCCCATTTGACCAAATCAAATTTAATTTACTGTTTCAATTGGATACAGAAAATCGCTATTTTACCTAGAACTAACTGAAATAAATCACCTAAGCATATTGCAGCTATAGGACTTAATATCTTGAAATATCTTTTTATTTGGAATCTCATCCAACACCGCGCTTAAAAATCCCTGTAATATCGCAATAAACACAAAGTAACATAAATTAAATGAGTTCCTTTTAGAATGAAAATTCAATCGTCATGCTTTTGTAAAATTCAATAAATTCCTCTCATTTACATTCAATAAAATATACTTGAACAGGCCTAGTCAGAAGGATACAATCTATCGGCTGTGAGGTGCAGTCATACTTCTTATTGTAAAGCCTGTTTTCAACTTTTGAATGGTAATAGGCCACACCGTATTCTCAGTTCCTCGCACTTATGCCCAATTATAAAAAAAGCAATTTATAATATAGGAATCCTTTTAAGCGTGACACCGCCCACGCTATAGCTTAGGCGTGCATTATGTAAGAACAAGATCAAAAAACTTCTATAAATTTTTCAACAAGCACATCGTTCAAGCCGGTATAAAAATAGTAACCGTATAATGTTTACAAGTATAAACAAACGAGAAAGCGTTTTCTAACAAGATTTATTTAACTTGTGATACATAAACATGGAAGAAAAACTTGAAAAATATAACATTTAATAAGTGTATACACATATAATTGCCTGCCCGACCAATAAATTACATAAGCGCTTTTTCCAAAAATAATGTATGTTCTTCAACAGTTTTTAATTTAGAAATAATAAAGCATGGTCTTGGAAATGCGTCACCAAATGTCAGGCTTGACAACGGAAAAATGTTAAACAAAAGGTGAAAATAAAGGGTTTAGGGGTTAACAGCCTCAAGGCTTTAATTTTCCGGGAACAACGTTATGATAATTAACCCTCTTAATATATTTTCAGCAGTTGCAAGAGGAACACTTCAAGGGAAACGTGGTACTTTGTTTATGCGACAAAAATTATTGTACATTTAGTACAGCACTGCCGCACGTAGTCTCGAAATAAAATATTTGCAAATTGTCTATTTTCCAGGCCCAGTATAAACATTCCACTAAAAATATGACTTTTAATTTAGATGTCACCGTATTTTTGTGTTGAGTGGCAGTAAATAAACAAAAGCACAGCAAAATATAATCCTCGTAAGACATATCAAGCACGCGGTGAGCTTCAATATATTTTTAACCCAATCAGACAATTATTCATTGTTGTATCACTTGTTTGATCGTCCGTCAATAATACGCTCCTTGCTAAACATTACATGTGCTAAGCATTACTTGTGCTCAGTATTACATTTGATTACACTCGTTATCTCCCAGATGCGTCTGTGTAGAATTTACAACGTACCTTCTTTCGAAAATGATTATCCTCAGTTGCGTGCCAATTACTGTGGTAATACTACCCAGCTATAAATAAATTTTTTATGACAATGGCTTAACCTGTGTAAGTATACAGCAATCACGAAAATCTTGTACAAAATCCTTATTTATGTGAGTCGTCTTGGTTGTAGCGCGGCCTATATTTGAGCATTAAAACTAAATAATTATATGCAGTAACGTATTGAAATTATGTGCCCATTCTCATTCCTGTTCAGGTAAAATGTGTAAATTATATACATATTACAATGCTATTTTATGGGTGTATTTTTGAGTAGAACAGAATACAGTATTATTGCATATTCAGATTGAGTGCGCTTATCAAATGAAACGGAATTTTTAATTTGCATCGTTTAAAATTGCAAATTTCTTTACCTTATATTAATTTAACTTCATTGATATTTCGAGCAATAGGCAAAAAATCAATTGTGTTTCCATTTTTTATTTAGCCTTAAAATATTTTCACTGTGAGTTTTTATATGTTTGATAATGCATAATTCTTGATGAAATGAGCATGAGCTTTACAGTTTCCAAGGTTATCAATAGGTGGCGCAAGCTTTACCGCACATATCTCTGAGGCTTGTCAAAGTTCCTTGCCCACACAAACTCGCTATGGTATTTATAATCCACTATTCATGAATAATTGGCGCTATTTTTATGTTTTAATGCTTTACATATTATAATTACAAATGTAGTCGTAAAAATCACTAACGGCGTAATATATGGACACATAATTGATATAAATAATCTTGATTATGTTAAAATATTGTAATTCATACTTTTTTGGTCGCCATTTATTAATTTATGAAAGGTGGAAGATACATATTCAAAGAAAATCAATGCGGACTTAGTCATTTTTGACATAAACACGTTTTTCTGATTCTAAGTTTAGGTTTCACAATTGATTTTTAATAGCCCTTCATAAGAGAGGGGAAAATACCCCTTGCAACCACTATTGCTACCTTGTTAAGAAGGTTGCCTATTTGACAGCTAGATCATTAAGGGATAATATAGTAAGATGACAGCTACAGTATTACATTAGTTAAAAATGCGTCATTGAGAGGGTGCCCAATTGGTTTCTATTATTTATTTATTCCGGTTGCAGAAACAATAATGACAACCTTATTCTTTGAAATTACAAACACGATCGCGAAAGGTGTTTAGTCACACCTCAGCAGTAAAACTTCAATTTACCGACAATAACAGCCGTAAAAGTAATTTACAGCCATCAAAATGAGCAATAAAACAAGCAACTAATGGTTCTCTTTATTATAATTTAAATACATGTAATTGCAAAGTATCTACACTTTAACTAATTATTCTAAATAAAGCTTTAAAAGAGCCGTCATGATTTTCCCATTAAAGAATACAAATTATACATCGAAAAAAATTCCTCATCAACATCGATTCCTGATCGACGTATTAAAACTTCTCGTGAGTGTGTAAAAAATGGATGTATGAACATATGAAACCTCCTCATCGACGTATAAAAAATCCCCGCTGGCGAATTAAAAACTCTCATTAATGTACAAAAACTTCTCATTAACGTGCAAAAAGTCCTCATTAACATATAAAAATGCTTGTCCAACAAATTAAAACTCCAGATCGAAAAATAAGAATTTCTCATTAACAAGTAAAGAAACGTAAAACCACTAAATTTAATTGCACGGTTCGTGAGCAGATGGTCGTAATTGCAATAACTATAATTGCTGCTAATACAAAATATATAAAACATCAACTCCGCAATTTAATTGCATGAAAAACAATCATTCTTACAACATAATCTCAAGGAGCACTGTAAATATTTAAAAGCAGCAGGTATCTTGTGCACCGAGCTTTTTCTCTACTAATGGCCTATATTCGTAGAGCTAAATGGTAGACACAACAGTGTAATTCAATAAACATAAACGCTTTATGGTCCCTCAGTGAACTCGTTTCTCAGAAATAGCATGAATAAATGCCATGAACTTGGATGAAGTTGGTTTAGTAGTATGGCAAGGAAAGAGTTAGCAGATCGCATGATTTTGATTGCGCTAAATCCAGATTATTTTTCTTTTAAAATTTATAACACTTTAAATTGTAGTATTGCAAATTAAGTGAAATCTTGTTTAGAAGCAAATTATACCATAATTGGGTGTTCTCTTCATTTTTTCTTGTGCAAATGCTTGCTTTTTATTTTATATATTTTGTCTTGATTTAAGTTTTTTTTAATGCTGCTATATACTCTACCTTTATTTATGTGTTTAATTAATACATTAACAATCAGTTATAAAAAGTGGGCAAGTACAAAATAGGGTGCAAGATTAGAGAAAGTATATACCGATTCAAAATGATTTAACATGCTCACCTCTTAGTCACTGACCTTAGAGTATATTTTTCATTGTTGATTTGGTAGCGATCAAATATGCGTGTATATATATGAAAGCTTCAGATAATAATGTAGATCTTTTCAGGTCAAGAGAAGACTGTAAAGAATTGTGTTGATGAAAAAAGTAAAAATGTATTCTTCGTAAATGAAATTTAAATCCGCAACAATGTAACGCTACCACACTACAAAGTTTGTACAACTAGTATCGCCAATCGGTAAATCATAGCAGTAGAATACCCATGACCTTCTCTGAACTTAAATGGACAATTGAAGTGATAAATATGCAGTATAATAAAAATAAATAAATAACAATTTAATTAACGATTAAAAATGATTTAATTATTGATTAAATAATAAATTAAGCATTTCTTTCTAAGAATAGGTTATCATGTATAGACAATGTTATAGTGTTATAAATCATGAAATCATCAATAATTAGTAGACAATAGAAAGAGACTACGATGGAAACAGAAGGAGTAATAGTTTCAAATTTGCCCGAATTAAATTATTTAACAATGAAAACTACCCACCATATTAAACAGACAACAATGTCTGCTTTTAAACAAGCTTAAGAACTGGTTTGGAACTTGTTTTTCTAAAGGCGGAGCAGCCAGTCTGACTTTTAAATAATTGCAGAATGTTACAATAACCTATGTATTATATGTATTAAAATAACGACGTAACTCGCAATATTTTCTGCATTTAATCTGCGTAAATGATGAATAAAAATTACAAAATTGCATGTTCTTTGCCGGTTTTCAGATGGAACGGGGAATTTAAAACCTATAACTTCGGAATATTATTGCAAACAACTTGGTAATCGTATTGATTACGGCGCCCGTTTATTCACTGGAATTAGGGAATATACTGACACTTTTTAAAGGATTTCAATAAATTCGCCATATTTATTTGATTACCTTGACGTTCTCATTAATTAACTTTGTTGTTGGACGTGGATTCCAATGAAATAATTTTTCTTCGCAAGCCGCATAACTTTCTATTTAATTCGGATATTACCTCTTGCCTTTCTATGATAGGTACCCATTTAGACCGCTTACTTATTTATAAATTATTTTAAAGTCAATTTCAATTCCTTTACACTTTGTTTATTTTTAATATTGATTACATATTTACTTTGGTTTATCAAAATTATTTTGAAAATATTTTGTAAATTCGGTATTTAAATTGCACAAATACTAATAATTTCCAATTTATACATAAACCACACGATATAAACACTTCCAAGCCTTGCTTGCCTTTGAAATGTGTATTAATTTATTTAAACGACATAATGCCATGCACAATCTTTGCTGCTGTCGCAATCTTAGCGTTAATTTAGTTAAAAGGCATTGAAACGAGCACGTCCTTTGGGGACATCTGTTAGTTATGGCATAATATCCTAAAAAAGCAAAAGAGATTAAGTGAACTCACTACTCGTCCAATTTTTCTTCGCTGCACGACAGTCGGCCCAGACAACTTTCATGTTAAAACGGAATTTTAATTAATCTTTATTATTTATGAAAAAAGACAGACTATTCCTTTTTGTCACAATCAAGCATCCTTCAATTTAATTCGCTTACATCACGAAACTTGTCTAATACAACAGAATTTATTTTATAGCGGTGCAAACTGTCAAGTAGTAGGTTCACACTGCAATCCTATTACATTTTCTAGATGAAGAGCGTTTACAGAAATTGGTTCGGTAGTTTCACGTGTGCTCTTTTATCTTAAACTGCACTTGTTTTCCTTCCCCTTGTATTGAAGCTTAAGTTTCAGCAATTTGAAAGGAAGCTATTCCATTAACGAAGCGAAATTCATTATTTTACTTTTTCCTTGATTATTCCTTCCTCACATTGTTGGAGATTGCTCTGCAGCCTGGAACAAAGGCAAGAAATATTATAAATTAATCCAGCTCAAAAAAATTCAGTATTGCTCCCTAAATTATTAAGAAAAATGCGCCCAAAAGGAAAAACAAGAGAGCCCTCTTCCTAAATCAGAGACGGAATCCCGCAATAACAGGAGCCTGGTTAAAAAAGGTAGTAATTTTAATACAAACCAAGCTCGGGGCGGTACATTGCAGAACACCGGCAATAAAATGGGATAGTTTCATTAAATATGCACTTGCACTTCCAATTTAGTTCTTCTCCAGCCCCGTGTGCGAGCTCCTCTCCCACATATCTCCTTCCCACAAAACGTATTCCTATTTGACGTGAGTTTTTCCCTGTCTGCAACCCCTAATGCAATCCTATACACATGTGACAACCCCATTTTGGGAAATACAATTTGCGCTAACACGCACACGAAGATATATGAAGGGTTTGGACAATCTGCTGCTATCCGAGGTCATGTTTGTAAATGTAACAATACTTGGAGAGAGAAGAACCTTCTTTATTTCCCTCGTGTACACTGGGCTATGTAATATTTTTTTTGTGGATTGGGCCCGCGACAAAATATTCAGTTTATGGATCCACTGTATCGGACTAGAATCATATTGTAGTGGTTAGAAATTCATTTTAATCCACATGTACATATCAGCTGACGTATTGAATGTAAATTTCCTGTGTTGACTGTAACCTAGACGCACATGCCTTAATTGTGAAGTCAGTTCTGAAACTGAAGTCATAGTTGTCAATCATATTGGATATTTTTATTGGCTATAGAACTTTATTGATTTTCGTGCTATGTATGTCACTGAGTGTTAAGGCGGTAAAGTACATGTGAGAAGGTAGCGGAATTTTTATAGCTCATTTAGGCGCAAAATAGTAGCTTCGCTCTGCCCAGTATGCTGAACTAAAAGCAAACTATGAACCTCTTGGAATATATTGCTAATGACCAGCTTGATGAATTTTACCTAAGACCGCAACTAAACTGATGTTGCTATCAACTTTTAAATGTTAAAGAAATTATGTTTCTAAATACTTTCATTGTATTTAAGACGCATACCTAGCAGGCGTCTTCTGCAATATTATATATTTCATAAAATACTGGTATTCATATAAAGTAACGGTAACGTATCTAAACTTTGAGTGCATCCGTGAATGATTTTCTAAAACGTGACAAAATTACAAATATAAATGCAGTAGTTTTAGGCTACGCTAAATTAAAAAACTTCAACACTATTTCAGATGACCTCAAAATTGATCGCCATGTTTCTAATGAGATTAAATTTTATTAAGCCCTGTCTCTTGGTACTTTAGAGACAAATGTTTAACTAAAAATGTAGTTTATATAAAAAAACTAGATTTACTGTACAAATGTTCAAACATTATATGAAAATTTTTACTAATTTATAATATTAAGAGTCGCATATAAAACAATTGAGATTACCTGCGCATTTTTAGTATATTGATTATAAAGTATGAATTGTCGGATTTTCTACAATTCTGGATTAGACTGCCGCTATCACTATTTTTGTGTAATTCTTTTATGGTGAAAATGCGTTTTTACTTCATTAAACGCATTGCACTTCTTTTTTAATTGTTTTTGTCAGACTAACGTTTCTAAAACCACGAAAAATGAATCACTCATGATATTTTTATGTATGAGCTCCGTCGTTGAGGTGATGCATCGCACAGAGTTCGTAGCAATAAAGTATTTTCAGAAGATGTAATAAATGCACGCAGAGTAGCAGAAGTTTTGTTATAGTGACTTTTACCTTCATTGTATGCCTGCGACCTATTTGAATAACAATGAGCTAAAGTAGAAGCTGATATTTCACATACAAAGTGTCAATAAGCAGCAAGGTTTGAAATACCTAGTTCCAATATTTTACAAGATTGGATCATTTAAAACAAATTGGCAGGATAAAAGAGCTGCAATTAGAGGCTCTGCTTGAATGATCATATTGGCTAAAATATCGATAACGTGATATGCTAAAATTGTGAGGCCTTGATTTTCAAGTGTGGATCACAATGATGTAATTTTTATTGGATTTTGAAGACCATTTAGAATAGCTAGTTTGAGGAAAATAAGGTAAACTATCAGTTGTAGCAATAAATCAAAACTTTTGTTTATTTTTAGTATATAAACAGGTTTTTTTATTAAACCATATTCAAGAAACCAAAAAATTGGGTTGGTTTCTTGATAGCCTGCTTTATTAAAATGTATAATTGGCGCAGGCCACAATTCCTTCTAATGCTTTCAGTGTTAGTTATTTCAGACAAAGTTATTTTTTATTTTATATACTCTAGTCACTTTTCTGCAACCTCCGCTTTCTAGTTGGTTCAGTTTAGTAAGTGGTAAAAGCTATACATTGCAAAATTATCTGGACATTATTATTATTAGAAGATGTCTTTATTTTGAACTAATATCTTGATCCTCACAGAATATCATTCTTCTTGGGTAAGTTGTTGCTGTTTGGTACTCGACTTTTCATACGAAATGGTTTTTTTGTCAAGCATAGAATTGACTAGTTCGTAGACAATGTACAAATTGACTACATATAAGATGCTTTCTTTAACCTAGAGAGTTCATTTCAAGCTAATCAGACTTTATATGGTCCTGTTGCAGATTATCCTAAACATATTTTGAAACCACATGTGTACTTATTGATGAAACGCAATGTGGAAAATGTTCTACCAAATTGTTTGTCTTGCCTGTATATCAGATGCCCCCTCTATGGAATTAGCTTAGTTTCATCTATTATGATATATGCATCACTGAATAATTATTTATGGTATTTCTTTTACAAAACATTCATTTAAGGCTCAAGTTTTCCAAGGCAATCTCCTTTTTCAAATAATTTCTTGTTGCCGAAGGGTAACATGCATCGCAATAACTAATATTGGTTTTTTGTTAAGTGCATGGGAATGTCAAATCGTGTTGCTAAATAATCATGCGATCAGTTTACTTTAACTAAACTAACTGTAATGATATTCTTAAATTTTCGTTCATTTCTTCTGCATTAGTTTAGGATATTCATTTAGTGATCTTGGTTATGATTAGACCATTACCTTCTACGACCAGTACCTCCATGAGACAGATACCGGCTGTTCTGGTTCCGTTCATTTATGTGACGTACTATAACGGAAAATGTAAATGCCGTCCACAGTAGAAGTTTTTAGTGCAATTCATAATCTTCTTTCTCTCACGAAAACTGAACTTATTCTCATTTTCCATTGAATTTATAACTTATTGATTAAATGATTGATTTGGGATTAGGTCTAAATTATGTAATTGCCTTTTCATGCTGGTTCGAACAGAGTAATTTGAAAATTCCCTACCTCGATTTCATCTGCAATCTTTTTCAACTGAGATTCTGCCAACATTTGACTACGCGATACGTTTAAATCTAATCTCTTCAAAATCTGGAGCGTAATGAAAAATATATCATATATTTTAAATGCTAAGTATATTAAATTGATTTACTGTTCTTTATATTAGCAAAAGTCGACTATTTTTCAACATAGGTACCATGCTTTTTCATGATCTTGTTCCAGTTCTGCACAAAGCGAAGCCGTCATAAAAAAGATTTTTGGTTGAGCTGCAAGCCCAAAGAACAGTGCTTCTTTCATTGCTTCATATAAGGTAAATCTACCACCCCTTAGTCCCCCTTAGGGCTCTTTGAATGGGCCAAACAAGTGGGAATCAGATGGCGCTAGATCAGGGTTATACAGAGAATGAGACAGTACTTCGAAGTGTATGTGAACATGGCATTTTCGTGCAACAAAACAACACTTTTGGACAGCATTCCTCGGAGTTTGCTTTGAATTGCAGGCTTCAAGTTTCCAGTGCGTTTCACTGTAATGCGCATTGTTTATTATTTTGCCCCTTTCTTTATAATGTTCTACCATTTCATCTTGTGAGTTCCAAACAACTAAAAGAATCATTTTACAGTTGGCATTTCCTGAAAAGCAAATTTGGATATTTTCCACTATCTGCAGTTTACTCTCCATCTTGTAATAATGGACTTATGGACCAGATAGATTCCGTACAAGAAGATGTCAAGTTCAAGCGATTCAAATATTTTTGAGAAATGTCCAAGTGCTGTTTTTTATGCAACTGTGTGAGTTGTTTTGAGATCCATCTTGCACAGACTTCATGAAACCCAAGACTAATTTGTAGACAATGTATCTTTAGCAATAGTGCACGTTTTTCTCATTAGTGGTGGTAAATGGTAGTCCGGCTGCTTCGTCATGCATAACACGCGTTCCACTATTTTTAATTTGTTTAATCTATTAATACACAATATATTAACGCAACATAATGTTCCCGTACTGCACAGAAAGTCTTCGACTAATTTCGGCTCTTGTTACACAGTCAAGTGGAGCAACATTGCTGTAGCCATATTTTCATTAAATTAAGTTACTCAGCATATCGAATTTTTTCCAATTTGACACTTGTTTTGTCTGCAAATTTCAACATATACAGCTATTAAATACAAGACAGACTTTTGAGCTAGTGCATATGTGTCGTTGAGTTTTTTCATAGTATTGTATGATTTATTATAGAACTGTCCATTTTCCACTACTAGTTAGTCTAATGTTTTTTAGTCCAATTCCATTATACTGTATATTACCAGTTGCAGCGATATTTACCTAAAACGTTTGCGTTAGAATTTCTTCTTTTTTGTACAGCAGTTCAATTGCTGCTGTTGCAAGATTTTTATTTCTTTAATTCTTGAATTCTTTTAAACCTTCCTGAATTTTTCTTGTTTTACATGATCAATCACATCTCTGTTTTGGACGGTATTATTCTCTCTTGCATATCTATATTCAAATTTCTTTTCTTTATTGCCAATCTTTTCCGTTTTTGCTTCATTCAACTAATGTCGGAAACATGATTTTATTCCTTCGTTACGTCTTATTCAAATGCTCTCTAAAAATTTTTATTATTTGCTACTTGTACTTTTATTTTCTAACTTGCTTCTCATTGCCTTTCGTTTATAACTCTTGATATTTTATCGTCGTCGTTTAAGGTTCCTATAAAAATAATAAATTAAGATTAAGTCCGCAAATAAATCATGCTTTGTAAACCCTAGTATATAGTAAATATAAGGATACATTATCGACTATTAACAAAAAAAATTTAAAATTAATTGTGCAAATACATAATTAAATAGAGAGGATAATATCGTGACTATCAACTTTAATAAGCAAGCTTTCTTGGTTTAATTTTTCAACATTTTACTTAAAAACCAATTGTCTGTGCCATCACCAAACAAGCAATAATGTTTATTTTTGTGAACTGAGACGACATCGATGCTTTGTAAAATGGTGAATAGATTTATGTGCGTTTCTCATGTAACGCTATAAACCGACGCGATCGATAGCACGAAGCTCCTGTTATAAAATGGCTTTCTACCCGTGGACAGACTGCGCGGCGATTTTTCGCTTCTTCTTTGACCCTAGAAAATAGTTGACAAACATCGTTGCGTGGCCGATAAACTCATCGGTATTTTATTGACAACAAAACACTTGCGAAAAAAAATGATGCAAAAAACATCGCCTGAAAAATCGTTGCGAAAACCACTCCTATGAGCAACATTGCTACGAAGCACTTCTAAAAAACTGCTTAATTTTCTCGAGAAACAGTGCGTTCAAAATATGGTTTCCCCCAAAACAATTCGCCTCTGCCACAAAAAACATTATTTACATTTTATCTTGTAATAAGCTCTCGGCAATTTGTAAAGCGTTTCTAACTGCTTGAAATTACCACCGCCTACTACGACCTCATTAGTATTTCGCGTTTTTTAAACATTCCACCCACTTCAGAAGCAAAAAATATTCCAATATAGACGTCTAGACTCACCGAGAATTACAGCAATTTTTCCACGGAAATCATTCAAATTTGTGCATGATTTGGCGAAGCGAACTCTCTTGAGGTATATTTTATTAAATTATGTGTTCGTACCAAGCGATATTTTGTAAATTTCTACCTCATCCTTTCGTCGCTGATCGCCATATACTTATGTATTCCATAGCAGTTTCTTGTCAGAATCACTTGTGTTGTAAACATGGGAAACTTCATTATTGTCGATTTTTTTAATTTGCTTATTACGCATGCAAGAATTTTATTTTCTTAAATGTTCAATTATCCACACAGACGAGAAAACGTAGACAGTAAGGTATTCACAGCCATAAGAAAGAAATTATGTAAATTAAATACGATTCTGGCCGTATAGTGGAAAACATACTGCAAATAAATGGCAGTTTAATTGGAAAGAGCTTCATTAGTCTCATTGAAATCGAACATCGACATTTCTTGATTGGCGAATATATGGACGAATACTGTTGTTGATTGCTATTTTCAATTGCAAAATGAAGTAGCCGATAATATAGATAATAATAAAATATGGTAAAATACGCGCAAACTAACCACTTACATTTATTTGTTGTTTATAGTATTTATGCTTGCTTTGTGGTTATCTGTATTTTACACTTGCATTCTTGAATGGTTAGTTGTTTATAATGTGATAGATTATCGCTTTTAAACCCAAACTGTTCGTTTCTAATGGTAATGGCTTTGAATTGAAATGTAACGATTACTGCTTAAAACATTAACAGTTATGTTTAAAAGTCAAAAATAGTTTAATAACTGTTCGTAATGACGTCACATCTGCGGCAGTACCGAAGATTTAGAATATAGTTGTTAACTTTATATTTCATATAGAATGTAAAGATGAATTATTTTGATTTCAAGTATAAACAGAATCTTAGTTTACTTAAGTGCTAAGCACCTGAGAACAAACATTATGTCTATTAACGCAAAATACAGTTTTATTACCATACATTATTGCTAAATTCTGCGCTTATGTATAGTTTAGTTTTTGGTTCATTATAACTTTTGCAAAATTAAATGTGTAGGAGAACAGAAATACTGTAATCAATATTTATGTGCTGCAAAAGTTGTGTTGTAATTGAAACATTATAGTGTAAACATTTAATTTCTGTTTTGAAAGTGTGGTTTTTCTGTAAGCAAAATAACATATACTTCATAGGTTTCCTGACTACAGACTACTATGATAGAGTTATTAACTTCCGTATATAATAAAATCTGTTTTTTTGCGTTTTTAATTTTCGTCTGCTTAACAAAGACACATATTGTATTTAAACAATTTTTATCCTAACAAATATTTTAAACCTTGTATCCCAAATGTCTTACTTCAGCTATTTCTGGCTATTTCAATCCTGATTTTAATTACGTGTTGCTTATATCTTTCAAACCTTAAAATAACTACCAAATTATAAATAAAACGAGATAAAACTTAATCCCGTTATGATATAAATAAACCGGACTAAATGAAGTTTTTATAGCCTAGTCTTAATTTTAAATGGCCAGTATTCCTCACATTACTACGTAATTAAGAATCGATGGCAGCGGAGTGCCATATTCGGTATTATTTACATAACCAGTCGGTATGTCGACGGAAAAGCGAACGAAACCTTCCCGCATTGTACTTTTTGTACTTATATTAAGAGAGTTTGGTGTTTCACGTGAGCCCACGTGATCCAATAAGATGAAGAAATAGGACAGGGAGAACACACAAATTTGTATCTATACTGTCTGGGGCCGCCGTTGCAAGCCATGTTTAAGTCAGTAAGGATAGTCTCATAGGGGGGAATTGAATAGAGAAGGACTATATTAAAGAAAGGAGATGGAGAGTTAAACCGATCTTACACTGCCGCTGAGGTGCGAGTTCTTTCCATAAACTCCACAAAATACTGGCTACTGTATGCGTCCTCTTTGGATATAAACTGACTTTATTTTTATATATTTATACAGAAACACACTCCTGCGGTGAAAATCGATTATAATTTTCACGTTTTATAGAAACTTGGAGGACGTGACCGGCCTGGCATTTAATTCGCAAAGAAGGTATTGTCAAACGAGGTAGAATAGTCAATAAAGACAACAATTTTATTGCATATTACGGGCAAATTCAATTTTTTCTATTTGCGCTATGCGTTTTATTTCATGCGTAACTCACACAATTTTTGCCGTTTCTCTAATAATATCATGGTAAATTATTTTATTTGTTAAAAAAAGTTTGTTGGCATATTCATAAGGGTATACTCGCAACATCCATTAAACCAGCAATTCTCTTTACAAAGCTGATAATGCTAATTTACTCGCAAAATTATCACATGGCGTCCCATTTAGTTTCAGATAACGCTAGTACATAATTATTGTTGTCATTATGCGGAGGATAATTAAAATGAGGTTTAGCTTTTATCATATGTGTCACTAAAGGGAATTTCTTCATAACAAGAACTCGACCCGTTTAAATTATGAAAATGGTTTCTTTATAAACCGCTCGGTTTATTAGTTCAACATAATTATTTATGAATGTCTGAATGGATAATCGAACATTAATTTTGAATAATCAAGGTCTAATTATTAAGAGATCAAGCACTAATTAATGAGAATATTAATTTGCATAGCCTTTTGATACGTGTTTTTGTTGTTTTCTATAACTGAAAGAAGTTTTATTCGTTTACGGTAGCTCGAAGATACTTCCAGTTCTCATAAATATAGCAATGTGATACCATATATCGAGATGAAAAATAATAAACGTCCGCGGTAATAAAATTTTCTGAATGTTAAACTATAAATCAAGTTATTTATAAGTTAAAGCGGGAAGGAAATATGTTATATTTTGACAAGTCTGAGCGAATGTCTTCGATTTGGGAAGGAAAACGTGCGCAGCGAAATTACAAATCAATATTATTTTAGTGGATGGCCTCATATAGATAACTTCCTCGTCTTAACATTGTCTTTATTTTCATTCTGCATTGTTATTGAATTGTTATTTTTATATCAGTCTTACTGCTGTTCAACGAAGAGCTGAAAACGACTTTTATTTCAACAAAATAGGCAGATGAAAATAATGCCGCGGCGTTGCTCAGATACGTGCTTTCTTCTTGACGACTCTTCGGTGAAATCTAAAGAGAAGAGCTGCTGCAAGAGAAATTAATTTTAAAGGTCAATTCGGAAATGCCAAACGTATTTGTCCATTATGTTGTGAGCGTTTATATAAAATCATAATACCACGAATGACTACAAAAATGCAACTAAAATATAAAGGCTTGGGTACACCTCAAACAGTTGTTAAAAAACGTTAAAATTAATAAAACCAGAAACTCTAATTCAAATTGTCAGCACGTTGAATGTTGTTGATCCATTGTATTACCAAGTGCAGATTGCAGTCGTTCAAATATGAATAAAAAAAGTGTTAAAAAACTCCTTACTAAAGTTATTCTGTTTTGAAATATCACCATTTCATTCTTCAACCGCTGTTAGCTAAACAAATCTCTATTCTGCAGTATTTATTTAAAGACCAAAGATATAATTTTCCATGGTTTTATTTCTAAGCAAAGAATCATTTTATTACAGCCATTCGAAAGAATTTCAAGTGGGCAGTTGAGGAAAATTGTTATGTAGGCCACTTCCTCAATCAAATGTGCCGTACGCTTTAAGAAAAATAGCCAAAATTCCAATTTAGTAGGGTCCGCTTTGGTTTCCGAATCTCCCTTATATAAATTGCGCAAGCTGAACTTCCCAGACGCTGCAAATGTTGTCGGACAAGAATTAGAATGGTTGAGACCCACGGAACAATCCGCTTACAGACGTACTTTATCGCCAAATTTCAGGAGCAATTGCAGTTTTGTAAACATTGGCTATTCCTACGTTCACCTGTTCCCCATTTATGTCCCTCTCGTGCACTTCTATTGCTTATTTCGTTTTATTTATAGTCTTATTTCGTTCTCCCTTCTCATCTTATTCCAGCACATCGGAGGCTATCGAGATGAGGATTGCCTTTGTATTCATCCGTGAGAGCAAGAAAAATCTAAAAGCTGTTCTGAGGGAACTTTTGTGTGTATAATATTTCTTTTTGTTCTCGACGTCTCGTCTGAGCGAAAGTTAGATTTCAATTTAACCCTTTCGGCAGCTTTCCGAGGTACGTGCTCAGCAGGAGCCTGAAAATATCTTCACGGAAGGGTTGTGTAATTGTTAGCGATCGTAAAATTACCTAACGGCTAAGGTGGCTTGAAAAGATTTTTTAGTGCCCTTTCAAGCTTATTGAGGCCGGTAAAAGTGAAACGTGTCGTTAGTTTCTAGGTAACTTGCCCATAGCTCATCTATTGAGTCCATTGTCTTTTGGTCTTAAAAGTGAAATCGTCCGCCTTGCCTCCAGAAATATAAAGTCTCGTTGGCATTTTCTGACAGTTTTGTACTGAATGAATTTAGGTATTTGGTTTTAATTTACTTACCTTAATTCATTTTACAAATAAATCTACGATTATTTTTAAGCTTACAAGAAGATACAATACTAGTAATAAGGTTGCGAGAATTTTACAATTTACATGGCTTTTTCGTTAATTTCCCTTTGCCTAAAGTATGGTTACTTCTCAAGTTGCACGAACTATTACTTATAATGCTGATCAATATTTTACTTTTATGTTAGTTAACACTATTAATGTACACTTGAGATTAATTATCGATTGTACAGAAGAAAGATCTATTCGAATTTTAAATAGGGCAACACATGCAAGAATGACTACAAAAATGAATTCACCCTTTAACTGGCAACAATTTTTTTAATTTGTTTACAAACTCTTTCTTTTCGGATGAATTAAGACATAAAAATAAACGATTTTGTAAAGTCAACAAAGTATTTATCTTAAAACGAATCTTCTATTAATATATTTCCTATTTACTTTGACTCGGACATGTCTATACAGTCATGGCAAAACAAATTTAACTGTTTTAGTTTCTATTATCGTCTTAAATAAAAGTGTCTATCGTGAAGGCTGCTCACTTAGCAATAGAAGTAAGCAGCTCGAAAATTGTATACTCACAATACAGTAAGAAACTAATTTGCTAAAGAATTTCAACAGACCATATAAGATATTACTTCAAAATCACAACGTCCAACTGCTTATCGCATTTCTTAATAATATAAATAGATTTGATTCATTTAATAAACTGCATATACTTAATCCACTAATCAATTATAATAATACAGAAACTAATAAAGACTATACTCAGAAACGAATAAATTTAATGTTTGAGAATTTAACAATTAAACAAATGAATTTAGTACAATTTAGGTTTTAAAATGATGCCTTAAACTTATGCGTTTATTGTAAATTGAAACCTATTTTGATAGTATATTTGAACTATTTTGCAGTGAATTATCTTACAGAGTCGTAGAAGAGTTCAGAAGTAAATTGCTTACCCTTAAACAGTTTTCTTTCTGTTTTCTTTCTTTGATTTATTCTTTTTTTAAAGTAATGTTTAGAGTATGACAAATTCTATGCATAACTAATAGATTTCCATAATGTACTTTTGATCGCTGACTTTATCTCACAAACGAGTTTAAATTTAAATATCTTTTTCATTCTATAATTACACAAAAATATAGAACCCCAATCCAATTAGAAAATAACTATTTCGTTTACTGTTCATTTTGTGCGCCTCATCGTCTTATTTTGCATTCCCAAGAACAGTTGTAGTCCCTAATTCCAATGCAAGTGCTTGTATGAACATTTTATAGAAAAGTTTTTCTTCTTAATCATTTTTAACCAATTTTGCAGGAGGAATTAGTAAGTATTGATCTTATAATTTGTTTGGCAATGGCTCATGTAGGTCCAAATGTAACGTATTGACAGCAGATTTTTAAACCAATGAAATAAAATTAAAAGGACTAAAAAAATGACTAACTATTAATAAGTGCACAAACTAATATTTATTTAAAACTAATATTGGTACGACCTAATCATTTAATGTTTAAATAATACAAAACAAGAAACAATTTACGAAACTTAAGAAGCTTATGCACAATGGTATATTCCATTTTTAACAATGTTTTATACTTCTAACCTGTCTTGGGACGTAGGCACGAAACGGTTAAAAATTTGAAATACAGAATTATATCTAACACAAGCATTTAACCCTTAATTTGAAGATACCAAAACCCTTAATGGAGCATTTCACACGTCAGTGGTTTAGTCATTAATAGCATCAATACAGAGAAAACCGACACTTTGCACCCTTTCAACAGCAAAGCATGTGCCATTAATTTTTAATAAAAATCTTCAAACTAATTAAATTGCATTAAAAATTTTTGATATACACGTATTTTTAAAAAAGCCTATTTAACGCTCACTTTTTTAAATACAGCAAAACACGTTCTTTTAAAGTTGGAATCTTAATGTCAATGTTCTCAATATCAGCGGGGTTTCCGATACCAGTACCAGCCACTTTTCACGTCCTTAGCATTAATCATTCTTCAATTTTTTAGGAAAAATGCAAACGTCATTCAAGTTTGAACCGCTTAGCTATGAGCAATGAAATTTGGCAAACGACTATTATTCCAAATTCTGACTTTTATCATCTTTTGAGGCACTGGAAGTACCAGTTTGTCTACACTGTTTTAAAATGTTGCCAAGTAAATGTCGGTAAAATAGAGATGTCGAGTTTAAATTTCGTATACTTAAGTGCCACAAAAAACAGTAGACAAAACATTTCAACTTAATCGGAGTACCGAAAATATTTTTTGTTATTATACAATTTCGCACATCAGTATCCTTTTCTAATATTGCATTTCAAGAAAGATAAAAATCGGATGGAATCAAAGCGGCAGTTTGATTTCAACTGATTTACATTTACACTTGCAACGAATTAATTTGCTAATACTTTAACATTAAAGGTAAGACGGAAAGAAAAATTTATTGGAAGCTAGTTAGGTTTATTTTTATAAATTAATATTTTTCACTACCTTCTATAGTTGACCACAATGAAAAATCAAGAATGTTAGCAGAAGATCACTAAAAGCAAACAGAATTTCGATTTACTTAAAATACCCCACAGAACTTGCTATTACAACTAATACGATTAAAAGTTTATGGTAAAAACTGAATGCTTTACATAGCGAATATTTAAGAAAAATAAAATAGTAAATGTTAGCACCCCAAGACAAAGAATGAATTTCTTTAGTCCAAAATGATGATACTGGATGATGGAGTCGTTGTTTAATTTAGTTTTGAGCTAATATAGAATGAAAGATATTCTACGCTATAATTGAATAGTAATCTTCTTGAGGAAATTTAATAGCAATAATTATATGAAACAAAAGCTCAATAAAATTGATGATATCACTTCCATAAGTGCCCGTTTCCTTCATGTCAATGCAGCATTATGTATGTATTAGATTGTCGGGGCGCACCGCATCGTGTTTATCCAATTTATAGAGTGCAGAGCACTCTGGATGGCAGTCTGTGAGCATGTCTCTCCTCCACATTCCATAAGGGTTTGGCAGCAAAACTACTCACTGACCTACTCAATAGGAAATCTGTTGGGAACTTGAAATTTATGCTATCCATGAGTGACAGCAGTCATTTACGGTGGCCTACGTCATGGCAATGGTCTATTACCTCGTTATCACACACATCCCCTTATCAAACGAATATAGGCCGTATGGGTAGGAGACTTACAGTTCTGCAACCACTATAGTGTTGGAGACGGAATAATGGTGGAGGAGTAGCCTCTTGCCCCTCGCTTCTGCTTACATACCCTTAGAATAAATAATACCATTAAGCAACGTAGGTCTTTGCTGAGACCTTTCATCTAATTGAGACGGAATAATTCGTCGCCGACGTCTGGGTGTGTATTTTTAAGCAGCACCCGTACAATCCGGCACTCTTCTCTGTGAATCCAGCTAACAATTTCTGTGTGTCAATGACCAAAGTCTAGATAAAGAAAGGTTTACGCTGGTATTTCTGAGATTTCGTCGTCGCGCCGGGTGTAGAGGTTAACGAACAGTCCAATTTCTTAGCTACCGGACATTTTATGGAACCATTAGTTCACTTAAGTTGTTATTGCAATCAACGCTTATTTTATGAAGTAACTACTTGTTGGTAAATAAGGAGTGTTATTGTGTTTATGTCGTTTCTCAAAAGGTCAACACTACATAAGATTGGATTAAATAACTTTTGGAATTGCTGCGGGGTGATGATGTAAAACGTCTAAATTAAGGGAATTCAGAGGACAGGCTCCTAATTTTATTTTGAGAAAACATTGGGGACTCCGAAACCCTCTACTTTGATTAAGTAAATACTAAGCAGACTACAAGGAAGTTACATTAACTATTTAACGAACTAAAAGAGTATTACACTAATGGAAGAAGGAACTATATTGATTACCTGGTCTTTGGAGGAAGATACGTGCTTTAATGCACTTTTGTCGTTCGGTATCACGATAAAGTAATTTATGTGGTTGAGGGAAATACAAGCAGGGTTGTTTGCTGTACAAGGGAGTACTGTACCAGAATAGGTATACTGCAAGTGAAATGTGTTCAAGGGAAATGTGTTCAAGAGAAATTTGTACAAGGGGCACTTATTCAAGAAGAGTTTATGCAGGAGGGTGCAACCACCCCATCGGTGGTTTTTCTGCATTCTAATGATATTCTATCAAGAAATGCAAATGTTGTGCAGGTGAAATCGATTGCAGCTACTTTTATCAAGATAAACCACCAATACATTGTTTCATTTGACTTATTTATTGCTTAGTAAACTGCATGAATTTCATTACAACAGAACTTATTAGTTTTGTCTGCAGCAGCCACGAAACAACGTGTTCATTCGCATACTTACATGCATTTGAAACATAATATGCTATTCATAACATATCTACAAACAAGAATGTTTTAGCATTTGCCTTAGTATAACAAAGTCTTAGTTACAAACTAACATGTGCTTCTCTTACAAGGTAAATATACCATTGATTTGGTTTTATAATTCACCCCGTATAATCTGTGTATTAAAGTCGTATTGAGCAATCAAAAGGCTACCATCTGTATGTACACAGACTATAGTCTGTACAACGAATGCTGTTTAAACATCAAAATGCAGACGGTGTAATGTGAGACAAATGGCTTCTTCGCGAGAATTTATAAATAAGAAAAAATCGACTGAATGTAAGATTAATTCGTAGTATTTCAATCGTATGCAACGCAAGGGAAAATGTTTAGTTATTCCTACAGTGATTTCGTCGTGCACAGCCGCATCCTGTGTAAAGTCACTTCTGATACATAGTACAAAATTACCTATTAATTGCAGTATACACAATAAATCTGTTGTTATTCAAACAGTTCTATAGCAACCAGTACGTGCAAGAATATATATTATTTATATTCCAAATTTACTTTTCAATAATTGGGCAGTAAAAATCTTGGAATACAATTTCAAGTTTTGTGATATTCCTGAAAACTTGTCGTGTTTTTCAAACCATTACTTTCATAAACAAAGCTTGCGGTCAAAATATTGTAATTAGAAATCTATTCCGACTACACAAAATAAACGACCCGATATAAAACGCGTTGTAAATCAGGGCAGAGCTTTTGAAGTGTACGAAGTAGAAATTTATTCGTTAAACTAATCAGAAGTTTAAATTAGAAAACATAAATTGGGCTCTTTACACAAATAGATGATCTGAAAATTTCCAGCTGACTTTGATAAAATAAGTGAACGACCATAAAAAAGTTGTTTTCCAATAGCCGAATGTATAGATTGAGTCTTTATTTATGAGTAATTCTGATATACGGATTTTTAAAATGAGGGAATGAGAGAAAGCGCGTGAAAATACAATGGAATTCAGTCCTACGTGTTCAACGTCATTTTAATAATGGTGCTTGTTTTATTTATTGGTTGACCTAGATCAGAAAGGTCGACGCTATATTTTATTTATTGTAATCAAGTATGTCTAATTTGCAATTAATTATAACTGGAGTTAATTAATATTCGTTTGCATATTAAATTGTAATTTTTAATTATTTTTATGAGACCTTGTCAGAATGGCGTGATGAATTTATATTTTCTAAACATTCTGCAACATTCTTCGCCTCGTGTCGCTGCAAAGGTTTAGTCTGGAAAGGAGTTTTGTTTTTGAATAATTTCCGCCCAAGCAAAATTAAACTATTAATTTTTTTCTAAATATGTCTAATAAAGTGCAAATTCGAAAATTTTATTTTAAAATACAGAAATTTAATGGGCTGGTCATCGAATGGTTTTACTTTGTAAGTCGCGTTATTGAAAATAGTGTTTACGGTATAAATAAAATATATTAAGAGCAAACACCCGTAGCAGATAGCGATGAGCGTTTCCCCAAAAAACTTGTATAAAACACTATAACAAGAGCCTTACGGTAGATAAAAATCACAACCAAGAATTTTAACGCAGATTGTCTTAGGTTATGCTCAAATTTACTCAATGTCTTGGCATTTACTGCAAGTTCCGACATTCATGGCGAACTTGACGACTCCACGTCACTTTCTATGAGCTCGCCAAGATGGATGCTGAAGGGTGATGTTAATGCATCATAATATGATTCAATGAAAGAGACAGTCCGACGCAGTCATAACCCACATTTAGTGCTGCAAAATGTATGTAGGCTCATTTTGTCCGGATTTTTATTTCAAAACTTCCTTTACGAGGTGTTAACTCACGTTGAGTACATTTATGACGTTTGTCAAGTATTTATAATGCAATTTCGTAAATAATGGAGACAAGTGGAATTGATGTTACTGCCGTCACGCCATACTGCAATTTAACATACACAATTCACTGACTACCTTTTCAAATGAAATTCATTCGCAACGAGGGCAATTTTTTCTCCAATTTTGATTACCTAAAGTGGGGGTTTATAGGAGGATATATTGGTATTACTGCTTAATTAAATTCTTCCAAACGGTCTTTTTAATCATTCATATTGGTTTGTTCGTATGTGGATATTAGACTTAAAACTGTAATTATATTTAGCGCAGCTGTTCTTTTATATATAAAATATTCCAAACTACAACAATTTGCTTGGAACGATCATTCGTGGCATTTCACTAGCTTATAAGCATTGCCGTGTTCTCGAATAAACAGTCAAATCAAACAATTATACAATAAGTTTACGCATATTTTAATTTAATGCGCATTCCATCAAGAAATCCAAAATTCAATATAACGGAATATACAAAATTCCTTGCATAAACAAAGCCAGCAACATAGTAAATTAGTAAAACTTTTAAACAATTTACTTTAAAAACTGTTGGGAAACGTGTTAAAAACGTAGCAGACATTTGCATACCTTCAACATGCGCTCGCATGCCACCAGAAGAATTGTGATAAAAGTCTAAAACAGAGCTACAAACTCTGAATCTTTAGTAGTTCCACAGCATTCAACCTCTTTATTTTATATTATAGCTCGTTGGGAAAACAAGGGCAAGTATTAAAATTTAGTGTTTTCTACCTAATAAAACCGAAAACTCTTTAGTGAAACTAGATCTGTAACGATAAAGCTTTATTGTCTTTTTTCTGTCGACTTCACGACATTACTTCAACTTACTCCCGTAGTGGTTCACAACAAAGTCATGTTTAGGTTTTGTGGCGTTAAATTACACGTAGTAAAAGTATTATTTTATTACAGATAGGTAGTAAAACTATAATAAAGTGCGCTGTAAACACAGCTTTAAATCAAGGGTCACGCGAAATAATCCCTACTATGATACATCACTGTTTATAGATGCCTCTTAATTATTCCGCTGTAAAAAATTAACTGCTTATATGACAAGTTTAAAAACTGTTGGCATTCGCTTAAGCAAATTGTTTTTTTATCCGGTTGCTGCTTACCGGCATTGCCAAGGCGCCACTTAAATGAATAAAGCTAAAAATTGTCCAAACGTGTTTTATTAAATTTTTGTCTGAACGATACAATTCTTCTTTAAATTAGGTACTGTGTTTGTAATAATGTAATTGTTATGAGGTTATCATTCAGGAGGCTTTTCTCTATGACCTTTTTAAGGTTTAAGCTAATTTTCATTTAGATTTTAAATTAGTTTTTGTACCGTTACTATTCCAGAAAACAAGTAGCCAATCAATAGAAAATGTTTTATTTTGTTCTAAAAGGTTTAGCTTTTAGTTTTCTGGCGGGAAGCTTATTTTTTGCCTTAAAACAACTATACCATCATGCCAACCAACCATTACATTTTTTTAAAGATTTTACAGAATATAGAAAAAGTGTTTCTTCTTGTATTAGTTGACTATTTAGGATTTTCTTTCAACAAATGATCATCCGATAAAATTAAAAGTATTTGGTATTCATTATAGCTGATTGATTCTTTATCAAGTTACTTACCGGCAATGTCAAGCGACATTTAATTTAGTTAAGTTGGAATTGTCCATGCGGGTATTATTAACTTTTCTCTATACATGACTATTCTACGATAATTGTAGTTAAAAGTTTTAGTGAAATAATACATCGATTATTATACAGAAGATTTTGCAAAGAATTTTTTCAAATTGTTTTCATTATTATTGAGACTATTAGCTAATCTAAGCAGATACAATTAGGAAATAAATAAGACATGATAAGTTTTACTTTCTTTATCATTATTTAACAATTAAATGTCTTTTTTAAAACCTAACTTTTGCCTTTTCTGTAAACTACTGATCTACGTTGTATTTAGTTCGTGAATATTGTAATAATACTTTGATTTTATACATCTAATTAACTAATGTGTTTCTCAAATCTCTAGCGTTAAAGATATTTTTTTGTCTTAAAACTAATTTACAGTCATGTAAACCGTTTTTTTTAAGATAGTGCTAATAATTTTTAAAAGCTGTTGCTGCTTGTATTGCTTCGAAATCGTTCAGGTTTAGGATACAAACGACACATTTCAAGTTTGAAAATTCTATTTATTCGCTTTAGCAGATTGCTAGTTTAAGGGATAGTTAGTACCTCAAGTGCAATTTATTTTAAAAAGTTAACCGTCAACTGTTTTAGGTTTGTGACTTCTTAATGTTAAATTTAGTTGGTTTTAATTTAAAAATACGTTCATTTTTAATCTTAATTACATAAGGCTATTTAGATAAATAATATTGAGGAAATTTTTTGATATTATTTATTAACATTGTTTAATGTTCATGATTGTATTTCATGCCACGCATTAATAAAAACACTTAGTAATAAATAAATGATTCGTTATATTCTCATGGAGCTGTTTCTTTAACCAATGGGTGTCACACTAAATTTTGTAGTGTTCAACATTATACTTAAAACTAATAGACTGTAATATGAAATAGATATTTAAGCTTCTTATGAATCTTTTGTGGGTCATTTTGTAAAATTGTTGTTACTTTCCCAAATTGCATTTTACTAAGTTGACATGGCTAGAGTCAAACATCTCAAATTAATAATACTTAAAATTTTCATTGCGACAATAATTCTCGCTATTTGTATAGAGACAAGAATTATTATTGTTTCTAATCTACCTTAAATTTAGTTCTAGGTGGTACTGTAACAATACGTTGTTTTATTGAGATTTCATTCAGATGATTGTTTTCAAAGAATTTTGCTAAATTGTTTTTAAAATGTTTTGCTGGTATTTCTTATATATTACTTCATATTTCCTATGACAAATTGATGTACTAGCTTAAACTAAATTTTCGTTGGACTGTTTTCTATAATTTCTGCCGTTAAACATTTTTTGTCTGAGGATAAATAGACCATCATGTTGAGTAATTATATAAAATTTTACAGAACTTCTTGATTTCAAAACGTCGTTGCTACTTATATTGCTTTAATATCATTCGACCTTAACTTATAAATCGTAAATTGTACAAGAAAAACTTAAAATTGAATGTATTCGCTTTAACAAATTGAATTTTATCAAGTTGCTGCTTATTAGCATCGCTAGTTTCAAGTGTCACTAAAATTAATAAGACTTAAAATTCTCCATGGGAATTTATATATTTTTGTCTCTGTGCAATGCTAATCTAGAATATATTTATTGTTGGGTATAGCTGTTTTAATACACTGATTTTACACTGATATCGTTCACTTGATTTCCATTACAATGCTTTAAAATTGGTTTTATTTTACGTTTGTTCAAATTCTTAGCTAATTTTTGTAGAAACAAGTAGGTAATCTATAAAAAAAGGTCGGCTACATTATGGATGCTTAGCTTAATCTAACTAACATATGTTTTTCTAAAATTCCTGGTTTTAAACGTAATGTTTTGGAAAAGACAGTCATTTTGAAAGTTTGTTGTTGCTTGTGTTGCTTCGTTAACATTTAGGTTTAGCGTAAAAATAATAATTACACAGTAAAAAATTGTGTTTATAGTATTGTTTAACTAGATTTGCTTTTCTTACTTTACTTGATATGTCGCATCATGCATTTCGCTCATTGACGCATTTATCTCCATCCTTAAATTATATACAGTCTTTAACTGTCATGCTTTTGATTTTTATAGCTCAATTAACGACGTAATAGGGAGAATATAGCATTAAAAGCAATGTGTTTAATTTTAATTCCAGTTCAACTGTAACCATAATTTGTCAGAATAATCTAGCAAATCGCTTTAATTTTGACCTAAATATGTAAGGCGGTGTGTACGCGTATGGCGCATAGTTTTCTTAACATAAAATGTGGTGTGGAAGGATATACTACGCATATTTTATTTATCCGTAAATTATTGGGATGTTATGACGTATAAAATTTAGGTCAGAGCAAAATATTAAACAATTTTATGTCTATTTATTTAATGAAAATAATAGACACTTACCATGAACAAATTCAACTAGACAAGTAGCTTTATAGATTCCTGAATTACTATGCAATAAAAAGTGACACCGATTAATGTCGTAAAGGTCGTAATCATTCGACATTTATGATCTTTTATAGAATCGGGGAATCTTTTATGCGTTTTTCGAGACATGAGATTTGAGTGAAACAAATGTTTTATTTCGTTCAGATATTTTGTACATAAACCATAGCTTTCGTTTGTTTTACTTATGTTTAACGTTTATTAGAGTATTTGTATGTTGCTCCCTTTCATGCTTATTCGTTTGTCAGGTAGTATCACAGTAAAAATAATCTTTTGAAATTCTGTCATTGTATATTTTTAAAAATTAAACCATCAACTCGATTTAAAATGAATTGCTAGAAAATATTTTTACAATGAAATAATTATTAAAATAGCTTAACAATAAGCAACATTTTGTATCGTAGTAATACTAATATTGCAGATATTTTTTCTCTTTGACTCCATAGCTTATTACCAACCGTAATTGAAAATCCTAAGTTAGTTTTTCGATGCACCGAACTTCATTATAAAGAGGATATTCCATATAAATTAAATGGAAAATGGCAAATATATAAGGATGATGATCCTCTCCTAATTAGATATGCAAATTTAATTATAATAGAGCGCTCTTTTTTCCCATGAAATCTACCGTGGAGGATTAGTTCCTTAATTATTAAAAACATCATCATTTTTAACTAATTATTTTCGTGGTGTTTTCACAGTGTTAAAGTAGCGCCTGAGAAAGCGGCTTTCGGTGCACCAATTAAAAAAAACCATTTCTATTGGAAAAAGCTTTCCGCACGTGCCGCACCAAAACATCCTATTTTATTATATTTATTTACTTCGCCGAAAATTTCATTAAATTAATAACACTCTTATTGTTATTAAATAGCGCAAACAAAATACAAATAGTCTTATTTAAGATATTATCTGTTTAATGTTTGTCGTTAAAGTATTACGTAACTTGTTTAATTCGTTTTCTGTTATCCTTTCCCGTCGGCAGTAAAATTTTAGTGTTTATTTTCCCGCAACTTAGCGCAACCAACCAACGAAGGATCGCTCGACCCGGCGAGCGCTGATCCTATTATTTAGAAAAAACTTTCCGTATTAAAAATAAAAGAAAACTACTTAAACAAACCTCTACCGTACCGCCGATTAATTAATAAAGTTGGTAACCCCGATCAATTCATTTCTCCATTTTATAGGTCCACTTCTCAACTGACTCGAACCTCGCCATCCGAAATGCATCTCGATCCCAATCAAGGGATGCCGCTTCTTTCTCGACAGGGACTTCCAACATGGCTCCCGACCCCACCCGACCCGTTACCATGGTAACGAGGGGCGCCAATAGTGAAGCTGTGGGTCCCTGTTATTTGACTGCTGTTCCCTTTCCCCGCGTTCATTCTGTGTTTCCTAAAGCGGTTAACTTCTCTACACACGCTGAGAACTTGCTTTGGTCTCTTGCCGGAGAATCCGGCCATGCACATGCGTTCCTGTTGCAGCACTAATGTGAAATCAATATTGCTAGACACAAGGGGCTCGTCGGTGCATATTTATTATAATTATGGGACATATTCAGGTTTCTGGATACTATCTGAAATCTCTGATATTTCACCTACGCTGTGTTCACTGCGATGTATGCAGATTGCCGTGATATCGATTCCATTAGTTAGTGGGGGAGTAGGCATGATGGTCTGTAATTTTTGGTAGGTTGCCAAGCTGACAGTTATGGGTATTGGTTTGGAGCTGAAATGACATTTGGATACCCGTCTGCATATTGATTGTGAAATTGAAGAATTTCAACTTTGTTCTAGACTAGACCTTCAAGTAGAATTATAGATTTGGTATTTTTAATTCTTTCAAAACTTATGCAAAATGGTATGACTGCGAAAAGTAGAAGAACCAATTTCTTTGAATGACTTTTCTTGGAGAATGGTTCAGGTTTTCGGCTTATTTTCGACCAATTAAGATTTAAAAATGTATTTGAAACTGATTGTTAAAAAATTTTAAATACTTTAAATATAACATTCCTTATGTCTCTCGTGGAGTGAGAACTTAAAATTAACCAAGAATACCATACTTGACTTCTTTTCATACATTTAGAAAAAGAACCTAAATACCGTACAAAGTAGACAGAAAATATATATTTCTGTCAATACATCGCTTAAAATTATTACATTATAGTATAGATCTGATTTGTAGATTTCTGTTTATAGTATCTATAACAATTGTCCTTTTGTTTTGAAATTTATGCTATCTGTTTTGTGCAGATAAAAATTTGGCACTCAACTAATAGCTGCTTGTTTTATTAATAAGAATCAAGATGAGGACTAATTTCACTTATTGAAAAAAAATGCAGAAAATCACATGGGTAGAACACATACTGTTGATGCTATACATTACTCATTTATTTCTTAAAGAAGTTCTATTTCTGATCTACGGAAATTTGAACGATTTAATAAAAGTGGAATCTTAACTTTTTACGGAATAATATTTATTAGAAGCAATATTTTCTAAGCCACAAATTGGATTTTTTTGATCATCATGTGTCACAGTAAACCGTTTTAAGAAACCGATTAACTAATACTCCAATAGTGTTTATCAGAAGATGTTTTATAATACACAAAAAAATTGATAGTGCACTTACTTGAAGTGAAACAATCAAAACTTCAATAGCCTGTATCGATCTTCTTATGCATTTTTATCGAACTTCAGTTGTAAGTGGAGCCAAGTAATATTCCTGTAGCTCGAGAAGGATTTTCCTAATTTTCCTACAATTGATATGAAAATAAAAGGCAAAAGAACTGTTATACGCTCATGAATGAATGAATATTCTAAGGCCATTCGTTTACTATTATAAGCAACAACTGAACACAAGCGAAATAAACTCTTCTATCAAAAATATTGGCTACTAAACAACAAATCAGACAAGACAAGTATTTTTCAAATTAAACGCAAAATAAAAACCAAAATCATTCTGGCAGTAGATAGCATACATAAAGTAATGCATATATTTCATTAACATAGTAAAGTAAGCAATTGGTGACAATTAAAAGTGCTAAAAATGACAGAGATCGAGCAATAATAGAGACACAACAAAAATAAAACGATAATGCATATAATTTTCAATTTAATTCAATTATGTAGATACTGTGAACAAAGAACAAAAACAAAATGATGTACTGACTCAATTGACGCCGTAATAGCGGATAATAAACTCAATAAGTACTAATTTAAAACATAAACCCCTTCAGTAAACATCAATGAGCATTCAAGCAGTAAAATAAGAGTAAAGTAGCAGATAAAGCAATAAATAGAGTCATATAAAAAAGTAACCCCCGCATCAATAAAATCTTTAGTATCAAAGCAAAGATTTCCTGTATACGAGTAACTGGTACTGGAAAATTTTTACGTCTTGGTTATTATTAGCTTTACTCGCAAAGCGAACAATATTTAGACCTAACACGCCTAATTATAGCTTTATTTATTGAAACAGCTCCCGTGTTCACACTAATCGATGTTTGAATTTTGATTAAATTGATTTATCTAAATTTAATTATTTCATTTATTTGTTCAAAAATAATTATGTCCGGTTTGGTCTTGACAAAATATAATGTATGGGACTCACCAACATGCTTTAAATTAATTAGTTGCTTAATTATTTTATATTGACGGTAAATCGTTTTTGTAAAGTTTAAAGAAGCCATTACATCTTCAAGAACCACACAAACCAACTGAGTCAGGGTTACGTAAAAATTAGAAAGTTACCCAAGAGCATCAGGGGGTTGAAGAAGTGGAGGTAACCCGCCCCGTACTGTTATTAGCTCAGATTTCTAAAATCCTTTTGATATATCAACTCTCACTTTCTGTCTTCTTGGAATTTTAGAAACCGTGTAACGTCAATTTTCAACGATTTTTTTCGGCATGATCCTACTTGAATACATCAAAGGTAAGAATTACTACATTGCAGCGGCACCATAGGCAACCAACATAACAAATCTAACTCTACTACCTTATGTAGGCTAACAACAATATATTACAATATACATATAAAATATCGGAATTTCAGTTGCCTTTTTTAACAATTTCTGTTTTTACTTATTCTACTAACTTAACTATTCCTTATTATTATTTTTAGATTGTTTTGCTGCTACGATGATTTTATTATTTGTTTATATCAACGTTCAGTTTGTTATTTTATTTATTTACTTTTTCTTTGCAGACGACTGATTTGCTTCTTTGCATTTAACCTTGACACCAGGAAGATGATTATGAATGCTTTTGAATTCCAACGTTCAGTTCTGTAACTTTATAATGGATATGGGTAATAATTTAAATATTTAATTTACATTTATGCTTTAAGATAACATTAAAATATTGTTCATTTTTGTTGGCAGTGCACTATTGTAATAAATGCATTATCTATTGTAACAAAGTATTTTAAAAATGTCATCCTTTTTTAATGTTTATAAATAAACCATACTATTTTAAGCTATTTGATAATTTTGTTGCAGATGTGCTTCACATTTCTACTACAAAGATGGTTTATTTATACACAAAATTCTGAATTTTACTTGTTGAATATTATAGATGCAATCATTATCACTTTTAAATACTTTTTATTTACATTTTTTTGTAAACGGATGTATATACATCATATGAATGCTGTTTAATAACTTATGTTGCTTGATTTATGTAGTTAATATGTTCATTAACGATTTTCTTTAGCAGCAATAAAACAAATGCAATAAATTATCAAGTTATTTAATGCAGTTATAAACTAAGTACAGTTCATTTTAACATCTCTATTACTTGTTTTTCCCATTATTTATCTAATTATGACAATATACAATATGATACAAAAATTTCTCATACAAGCGACTTTATATTTTAATGAGCATATTATTTAATAAACTAATTGTACAGTAAAACAATCTTGGACGTTAAATTATATTCCGCATCTCCTCTTCAAGACGTATCTTCACTGTTGAAATGTGGCCTCCTGTTACGTATACTGAAGGTATACCGGACAGATAACACTCAGGATACATTCAGTATACGTACAGGGGGTTGACATTCTTGCCTCAAGGATTTCCAGGACCCAGGTATACCAAGATCATCTTATTGCATCAGAGCTGTTTCAAGTGTTCGATGCGCTGTGAAAAAACAAGAGTGAGTATTAGAAATGGAACCGTCTTCAGAGCGTACAGAAAATATTATAATAAGACCCTCTTGGAAAAGTCATCTGACTATCTAGTAGACGTACGTATCACCATCTACGGCAAAAAAATTATGAATGTTTTCAAAACATCAGAACATTTACACCAAATCTACAACAGACCTGGAGGTTATCGTCCGGCCATATACAAAATGTTTTAAGCATATACAATCAAATCTTGTATTTATACATAGAGAGAAAAAACTTTGCAGCGTGAATATCTTCAATGCGAAGGAAAATATATGAAGTTGTTTCAGGAAAATCTTATTAGCAGCACAATAAGAAAACCGGTTTCCCTTGTGCCAAATATCTGCGGGAAGTTGGTCTGAAAAAGTTCCCCTCGAGCCACATAACTGCACGTTGGCAGCCATGTTTGGTTGCTGAGAGTACACATGGGGGCATGCAATTTTATTCCCTATTCCCTTGACCAATAGCAATAGATTTAAAAGGGTGTTAAACCCTTGGGAAGCTATCTGTAGCATTTGACTGCACCTATCGTAAATCATTGTGGGGTTCAGGGATTCTTAGCGGAGTGCCGTTCAAGTTTAAATGGAATTTATGGCTTTTAATACTACGAGGCGCAGGGGATGAGTCACGTTAAGAGGATTAATTTTAAAATTATGAATGACGACATTTCTACTTTACTACTTCAATTTAAATATGCCTCTTTTTTCCGCCCCTCAGTTTGTAGAAAAGAAAATGCTTCGATACCCAAATGGAGAATGCCTAAAGCGTTTCCAGGAGGATAATCTATAATTATAATGCAACTATAAACATGCAGCAAGCTTAAAATTAGAGGAATTTGATACCGAACAGCTGACAAACACCTTCTCGTAACAGATTGAAGCGAAAAGGAAATCTGTAACAAAAATATTTAAAGTGAAAATCAGATTAAATTTAGAAAATGATAATATTTATCTTACCGTTACGCCAAGACAACCATCGGAGTCACTTTCGGTTTGTTTATATGAACAGGTGATAAACAGTTTGGAGTAGATCTGTCACAGTAGATGCTGTGAACACAACTGGCTTGGAGGACCGTCGATGACGTTGTGCAGAAGAGAAGCGCCGCGGCGCGTCTCTACAACTTTGACGCCGACGCAATCCAAGGGGCGTCCTCCCCCTATACTGTGGGCAGGATTTACTACTTTATATCCCATATCGCACATAGACTGTGACTGGATGGGTGTGGTGGCTTTACCGCACTCGCCACGAAACCTGAAACCTTCCAAATAAATACATTTAGTCAAACCTGATTACAATGCATTCCTTAAGAAAAAATAAACAAATTTTTAACGCGCGAGCTCGAAGCAACCAGAGCTACAGCGATTTTTGCTTCGCTTTTCAAAACAAGATAGTCTACCTTTGCAATTTCGCCAGTTCGCTCACGTTCTAAACCTCTTCCACATAGATAGATTAAGGGTTATTGCATGCATAAGAGAAGGAGGGTCTTGCATCTGATATAAAAAGGCGTGGTCAAGCCGGGATGACGTTTAATATATGATCATGGTTTGGTCCAGACAAAGATAAAGTTCCTCCGCAAGAGAGAGAATGCCTCGATATTGCACAAAAGCGATAAAGAGAGAAGTTTATTATATATAAGTTTGATAAGACTAAAATAGGAAAGCGATAGGTATTCAAATGTATTCTGCTTGCAATCAATATAATATGCATGACCCATTCAAATTGCCTCGGGTTAAATTTCCGTTTGGGATCCGTTTATCTCTTGGGATACGCAAGGTAGATGTGATTTTTCTTTGGTTGTAGGGGTGGTTACTGCATAATAATTAAAATATATTATGAAAACCTCTAAATTACAAAATTATAAACATAAGGGCGTTGGAAAACGCTACTGCATTAAAACATTAAAATTATTTTACTGACTTTTTCATAGGCTAGTAGCTATATTGTATTATGTAAGTGTTTGGGTGCTTTAGAAATGTTATTTTGTTAATGTTTATTTGCGTGTTTTACTGCTTATATGCAATGTACTTCGATAAAATTGGAAAAGTCAGCGCTAGACCAGCCCCGACGGCAACTTGTTTGGCAACTTTGATGGGATCGACTGGAGCGGATGTATCTTATAGCTATAGCAGAAGCTTTAAATACAATGCTACTATTAACATAAATTTTATTTTTAAACATTAGTAGGCTAAGTACAATAAGTTGATCCTCGCATGCGCTGTAGCGCCATCTACGCTTATAAGCGCTTGCGCCATTATTGAAAAATATGTAAATTCACATTAGTTTTGTTTATGTTCTCACAAAAATCACTAAACGGTAGTGCTTTCTCCTATAGTTCTAACACTTCTAACAGGCGAAATTCTATATTCACAAGTTTACGATATTGTTATTGTTTTATTACATACCCTTAATTTTACAATATAATACATGAAACGAACAGGACAGAGCGTTTTATAAATGCATACGTTATCTGGCTGCGGATCGAAATGCACATTTCTTCAGAATTTAGCACGTGTTCGCGATAGTAATGTAGAAAAGCTAAGCTGTGTGTATATTTCCCTTATCAATATTGTACATTCATTTGCAACTTACACGCGGCACGACGTCCTTTCACAAACTAAAGCTCTACATCACATGTACACTTTTGTTTACACACATACGCCAACCAAGAGTACAGTGTTCAAAAGCTGGCTAATCCGTCGGGTCTCTCATCTGTCAACGACCGTTGAAGGCATCAGTCTCGACGAACGTCACGTCACGCAACACACTACTGTGCGATGTCACCAAATCAGTAAAGGTTCAGCTGTTCACGTCCATCCTTCTCTGGTCCGCCCCACGGCCCGAAAGGAGCAAGAAGGCAGCGAGATAAATAACCAGAGATAAAGAGCCCCGTGACGTATGCGTCACTGTATTTCCACGTACTTTACAACCCAACTCAGTATATGTAATGTCTGCAAATAATGGCAAAGTTGCCCCGTTCGTTTTCAAGCGTGTTGGCTTTGCCGTCGCTACCCCTCCTCGCTACCCTCACGGTATATAAGAAGCGGCCTTTAAATTGTACAAGTTTATAGGGCATGGCAGACAATGGCCGTATCCTCTTTTGCTTGAGAGAGCTTTTTGCTCCTCGTCGACGGCAGGCTGCACTTTTGTTTGTCGCCTGGAATAAAAATCGACATGTGCTGGTTCTTGGTTTCTGCGAACATAGACAAAGAGCTCATCAAGTTCTTACTTTACTGCTGAAAGACTTGGGAAAATGTTTGTTTTCTATTTTTCACGGTTTCTTTCAATGGCTTCGGCTGTAATATTGACGCTAGGTTATTGCAAACTCCACTCTGGATGACGTTTCGTAGATGCTTTCTGATTAGGGCGTGAAAGATATTAGATCCGATGGCAATATCGGTATGCATGTATTTCGCCGTTTAGATATAAATTCAATTTGCCTCCTATCTTATCTCCCTGCGCATCTACTCTTTTGCAAAAACGGAACACGCAAAATGAAATGCAGCCAATTTCTTGTGTGGATAGCGTGCAGAATGCAATGATGAAATTTTGATGATGGCCTTTATTGAAATAAATCCATAATTTTACTGGCAATTGCACTGTAAATTAGAATAGAATTTATCGTTTCATTTCGCGAAATGAAAATAATCGATTGTTGAAGGATGGATTCAAAAATGTTTAGCAGATCAAAGAACAACTCGTTCATCCAACTAAATTTTACTACACAACAACTCTCTCTCTCTCCCTCTCTCTCTCTCTCTACGCAAGTATTATGCTTTGTATTTGTTCAACACTTAATAAATAATAAAGTGCATTTATACATGTGGGCACAACACCGATTTTTACATGAAAACTCTCTATACCGGCGCAATTGGTGAAGGCGCACGGTTAATAATTGTCCATTAAAGAGAAAGGATAAAATAGTATATCCACAACTTGGTTTTGTAATTTTGCCGTCATCATTGCAACTACAAGTTTTTTTATTTACATGCAACAAAAATAATATTAAATTTAGGATTCAATTTATTTAATACTGCCTAATTTTGGACACAATTCCGCTTCCACCAATTTATTTTATATATTAAATATTAGGATGTACATTATACACCCAGATGTTCCAACAGCATTTTTATTAAGAATAGAAGAGTTGTAGAAAATATTAAAAGTATGTACATGACAAATAAAAAAGTGGTGCAATGAACATAAAAAGGTTTTATGTTATTAAAGCACTATCACAAAGCTACTCATTTTAGTATATAAGTGTATAATAGTTAGGCTAGGACCAAAGAGCAAAAGCCTCAGAAAGTAAGGTTTTAGCCGAAAATACGATATAAAATTTCTCAATAAATTTCTTGAATTGACAAATTGACAAAATTGTTTTCCTCAACAATCTAAAATTTATTATTACTTTACTAAACGAAACATTAAGTGAAGCAGTCTTTCTCATATCTTACAGTACTAATTCCAGCACTACCTAAATGTTCGTTTCTTTCTCCTCTTATCACTTTTTCATGTAAATGAAAGTTTATCAAGTTTCTTACTCAGTAGTCATTTTTGCAATCCTAATTGCTACCTTCAAATTGGAGTTTGCATTGCTTTGTACCATTTATATTATGTTTGTTTAATTCAAATTGACATTAATCTCTTAGTTTATTACTATAACTTAGAAAATTCCATTTAAATTTTGTAAACTCATACATTATTTTTACATTCTATCTTTAGTTTTTAACAGATTATATGCTCTGAGTTCAAAAATCTGTATATATATATATATATATATATATATATATATATATATATATATATATATATGTATGTATATATATATTTATAGGTCGTCTCGTACACTTCCTTTGTGAAAGCAGCACTTACTTCTCTTCTTGTGCTTGATTTAATGTAGTAGATTAAGTTTCGTTAATAGCTAATACCGTTAATTGGGGCTTTCCTTCAATAAACACATTTCTATTATTTCAAAATTATTCCTAACGATTTATTAAATTATAAAATTTGTCATCACAGACTTGAAAAGCCTTTACGCTTACCAAAATAATTAAGTGGTGGGTATATTAAATATAATATTTATGCAGCATTAGAATGTAAAAGTTGTAGGAGAATAAAAATTTTGGTAATTAAATTATGTTATGATTTAGCACTACACAACATGCAGATTTCTGGAGCAAAACTTTCCTTCCTCAAATATAATACAATCCTTAAGGATTAATGGTTTATACATATTTTCATTCCAAAAATAGTAGTATAAATATTTTGAATAACATACTAGTACTTAAAGGCAGCTCCAATCTAATATACACAAGGACACTCATACAACACTTTCAATAAGTAATACACTAATTGTTTAATTTATTCCAATATTTCCCCAAAGGCAGCTCCATGGAAATTAGCCCAGAAACGAGAACATGATCTTAGGGGAGTTATATAAAACTTAATTACGGATACGCCATTTGCAAAACAAATAAAACCGTAGATTAACTGAATTAGTAAGGCGAGTCTTACTTTACCAAAACAAACGCAATTAACAACAAAATTATACAGTACTACAGCGAAAGAGAATTTGATTAGAATAGGCCTGGCTGCAACAGAAATGGGGTTGTAGCACCAGAGGCAGACAAAAACACCAGGCATACATATTACTCTTTTATCCTTTTATGTAAATTTCTACATATATAAAAGATATTTTAAACGAAAAATTCCCTCGCACGAATATTCCGAACAAAGGAGAAAGGAATGCTGCTCCAAAAATTCATCGCGTCTGGTCATTTTGCTATCAAATATTTGAACTTACCCCCTGCGACGGCATCGACTCGCTGAATGGCGGCTGTCGATAGACTACGGGGCAAGTTTGCGCTATACACGTTGCAAACCTTTTAGAACATACCAAACGTGTATTCTAGCACATTCTGTGCGGTCACGTTCTAAGATAAGCTATTATCGTACTATCATTTCGCTTTGGAATAGAGCAAACGACGTTGATTCGGGATAAAGTGCTGAAAAGCTTCTTAAAATTTTGTTTTTTGGGTGTTCTCTACGCAAAACTTATGTTAATATCGACCTCTCAAGTACGGACACCATATTTTTTCATTCACAATCGGTGACATAATCTCAATTGGCGGGACATTCAATGATGCTAGGGATGCCTTAACGCAGTTTATATTTATAACTATCAATCTAAAACAAAAAAACCGAGGTTCACAATCCGTAAGCAAAACCTTTTTTCTTAGACGATCACTAAGAGATATGATTATTTTTGGTCGTAAATTATAAATTTATTTATACTCAATTATTTGCAGATAAATCGTACATAAAGAGAAATTAAATAGTCAATTAGGTAGGAATCCAAACCGTTTCGGTGGGAAAATTACAATCACACCAGTGGAAATAAGTAATTTGAATGTTTCACGATATGCCTAACATTTTTTTATAATTCACAAACACGATCGCACGTAATTAGCATTATTACTATTCACTGTCTTAATATACATAACTGCGTAGTAATAATATGAATGATAAAACAATTAAAATTCATATATTCAATCCATAACAAAATGTAATATCATTTGATATTAGATTAAGTTGAGTTTTATCACGCACGAAATTATTACTATTATTATACGTTTGACATTTATGTACATAAAATTCCTATTTGTTGTGAATTACAGCCTGCAAACTACAGCTACGATTAAATATGTAAATTTTACAGAAAATCGTTGCTATCTCGTAGCATAGCATATGTAGGTAGATCGCTGGGCATTATACGTGTATTTATTATATTTTATGATAATCCGTGTTGTACCAGTAGTTCTAAAATGGTTATGAAGGATACTTCATATTTCAAGTTTTCACGAAAGTACGAAAGTATTTGAATATGTGCATTGTTTGCTTATTTAATTTTCACTTAATCACCATAGAAACTAATTACAGCAATCGTCAACAAAACAACGTTTCTAAAGTAGCACAAAATAGCAGAATTACAAATATCTTTACTCGAGAAACTAAAGGTTTATTTTCCTAAATAGGAAGAACATATGATGTATACCAATGTAATAGTGTATCGTTTATATATAATAAATATGACATATGCCTGTATGTTTTCTCATTAATAAAGTACTAAATAAATGTTATTTCAATCGTTAAATTTGTTTTCACTGCGGTTTTTTTATGTAAGACATACAGCTAAATATCAAACTAAGCGTGAAATACAAGTTTTGTCAATTTATTATATCCAGGAATAAAATCTGTTGCGATTTAGTTATTGCGTAATCTAATAAGACAAGAAAAATAATCAATAGCTTATTTTGTACCATACTTTATTGTACATTTACAGAGCAGATGTGACATTCATCATGTTATGACGAAAACTTAAGACGTAATTAATTATGAATCAATGTTTTTAAACTAATAAATATAAAAATGAATAGCGTTTACTTTTGGTTCATTCATATCAATTCACAGAAATTAACCTTTTAGAAAACCACAAACCGATATTATCTAAATAAGCCACAAACAGTAAAACGATATTCTGAGAATTGCACAACAAAAATATATTTTTTAATTGATACTATGCTACTACAAAATTTCCCACAATTTAAGAATTATTGTATAGAAAGATATTTAAGTATTCGTTATTGTTTGCTATAAATGTTTAAAATTGTAATATGAGTTTCGGATTCTCATTTCGAAGAGTGAAGTGTTGTAAATATATGAAGCGCAAACGCAAAAATGTAAATTATTATTATTACCAATAATATTAAATTTTCTGGTAAAATATTTAGTTCGACAAATATATACTAAAGAATTCCAGCTGCATTAGCTTTACTTCAGAAGTTGCAATAAAGGTTTAGTTTTGAAACAAAACCAAACTCTTTCTAGTGATATCGTGCAATTTATCAATGGACCAGAATCAAATACCAAAAGTTTTTCCTAGACACGTTTACTAAATGTAAAATGCATTTATTGAAGTGCCCGGCGAAATTGAGTTCTTCCACTGAAGCTTCCAACTAGGAACAACAAAACACATTTGAATGCAAAAGTTAAGCGAAATATTTCAATTTATTTAAAAAAGTTTGGATAACTCTGGAACGGAGGTAGTGCTGCAGCAGTGGATGTAGATGGGAAAATAGTTCCTCGTTGCACCACTAGAATTCGCTCCGCTATCTCATATATGCACGTTTATAAACGACCGGCAATGTACTTTGCTATGCACGTTGTAATCGACGCAAAACCTACATTCTGCAGAATATACACATTAAATAGATAAATTTATGGTTATTGAATTCACCAATTTCGCCATTACAGGGGATGCGCCATCTGTGAATAACGACGTGATATTGAAATTTGATATCGCGCTGATATGTTTAATGTGCACCTACACACATGTCCAAACAAAATCACAATTTTGTAGCAGAAATTCTGGCTTTCATTGTTGCATTGTAATTGCGCTTTGTTTTTAAAAGCTATCTTGATATTCGGTGAAGATATATCGTAATTACAGATGGAATATGTGTTGTTCGTATAAGCAGAAGAACTGTAAGCACTCCTTACTAAATACAGTGTTGCATTATTAGTTTTCATTACGTGAACCTCATTTTTAAAACAGGCATTTGACCTCGATTTGATATTTTCAATTTAAAAATAAAAATATAAGAAAAATGATTCTTTTTAATTTTAAAATTCCAAAACAGCGAAAATTTAACGCACCAGAGTTAATTTCCCATTTCAGGGCTTGGTATTTAATTTACTTTTGCAAACTACCAAGAAAATGTGTCTACCGTTCTAGCAGATATCGAAGAGCTACGCAAATGATATTTGACGGACCCATCAAATAGTATTTTATCGCCAGTCCAGAGGAGCTGGGTTAATTGCTATACTCAAAAATTACCATGATGAGACACTTGCAAATCGAGCTGATAATTAGTGGCAATTAAAAAGCATCATACACAAAATCTCGCAAATAGTTAAATCAATATCGTACAAATAATATGTATACTACTAATTAAAATAAGTACAGTAAAATTGTGGGCTTATTTTTATTATAAAAATGCATGTTTTGAAGAGTTTAATATATCGACTTAAAAATGAAGGAAACCTTCTTCGCTTCTTTTATGTCTGTGGATATAATTTATTGCTCAGTTAGATTTTTTTGAAGAGTTGACTTGTTCTCATTTTATTTACTAAAAACTATCGATCGTTTCTTATTTCATGTTTTAAAAGCTCTATCTATTCACATATTATCAAAGACGGGATTCTTTGGAAAATGAATAAAGAATTTTCTTTATAAGCTATAATGATCATTTACCATTCTAATTTACAAAGCTTTAATATTTGTAAATAAATAATTAATTTATATTATGTACACTAAATTGCACGCATGAACTAATTTGGCTGAAATTTATTGCTTCATTAATTTTTTGATTCTACATATTCTTCTTTAGAGAAAAGTTTTTTCTGTTACAATATTAGCAGTTTTAAGAATAGAAAAAAAGAGATTCTTTGGATCTATCTTAATTTATCAGTGTTCCACCTGTTATTACGTAGGAAATTTTGCCAGTGGACCTTATCATTCCAATAATGACATCAGTAACATCAAAAATTTTTTTTCACTTTAATATAACGTATTAATCTTTACACTTTTCGTTTATTGTATGTTTGTTATATCGTTCTGTTGGCTCCCTTTTTTTCTAAATATCTTAACCATTGCAAGTGCTTTCTTTTCATTTCTTGTTATTGTTATTATTTCTTAATCGTTTCTAGTATTTTAATTTTCATACTCGGTCTATCGTAATTGCTCCTTTAAGTATTTTCATGCCTACTACATATTTTACTCTTCATTGTATTAGATAGGTTCCAACTTTCATACATGAGCACAGTCTTGCTTATTGTCATTTTTGCGCGTTTAATTAACTAATCTCATGAATGCAAAAAGTTATTACCGACGATGTCAATAATTTCTGTTTGCATATTGCACTCCGTTTATTAGTGAATCAATTTTTTTTTACTAATTTTTTGTTTTCTCTTCCAATATGCATGGTATTGGTCTTGTGTATATTGATTTTCAATACTCGCTTTTTGAGAGATATTAGATCTTTAAATACAAACTCTTCTAGCTGTACAAGCTTCAACCGATAACTTTCGTATATGCTGTGTTTTTCTTGTATTTATTGATTAGATCGCTTATTGTTGTTATAAATAATGCCAGGCTTTAACTCGACCTTGTATAAGTCATATGTAAAATCGAAGACTCTTGACTGTTTGTTGTCTTTTGTCACGTAGCGTCGATTGTTGTCATATAAACTTTAAATTACCAGCGATATTCTGTTGTCGATATTTCAGTTTTCCAGGATTTACTATGCTTTCTAATATCTTGTCTATGTCTATGAGTGTCGTATATCCATCTCAATTTATTCATTATATTTGGTATTATTTGTTTTATAGTAAATAAATCTTCTGTAGTTTCCAGAAATTCTATTTGAAATTTCTCGCTATTCCACACTTCGTTGAACATTTCGAAAAGAATTTTGTTCTCCGCTCTATTTCTATTTCATATAAGTATTCAAATATCTCATGTCCTGCTTTCATTCCTGAGAGTCTAATTGTCCTAACAAACTCTTCTGACTTCTAATTGTCATATTCTCTTGCATATCATTTGTTTGAGAGCTTCGATACTTTCTACTGATATTTTTCTCTAGGATTCCTCTTTTCGAATTCTATTAAGTACTGTTTACATCGCTCCAAAATTCTACAACCTTCTGTTGTCGCTATTCCATTTTTATTTTTGGATAATCGTGGGTTAAATTTCCCCTTACATAATGTCTTTAACATTCTATAAAAGTGAATAGAATTGTCATGCTGTAATAAACTAGCTACCGCATAAATTCTTAAGATAAGAATAATGATCAGTAATTGCTTTATTTAATAATAGTGTGATCTCAATAGTAGAAACATAGGCTGCTAAATTTAAACGTGGTCGCACAAGCCTTGAAGACGATTCACGTCAAGTACGTCCAAAAACAATAACAAAACCAGAAATTGAAGAAAAAAATGATATAATATTGTACTGGAAAATCGTCGAGTGACTGAAAGAGATTTAGTAGAAACCCTGGGTATCCCATTGGGCGGTGTAAGCAATAGTAGGCTTCAGAGAGCTGTCTGCGTAATAGGTGCCGCATTTACTATCAATGAAATAAAAATATATTCGAATGCAACATTTAGAGAGTTTTCGAAAGGATATAGCGAATTTTGTATGTCGATTCATCACAATGGACAAGACATAGGCTTATAACCATGATTTTGAATCAAAGAAAAGGTTAAAGAGTGGTGTGAACCTGGTTCTTTGGCTACGAAATGAATTTGTATCCAGAAATTGGCCAGAAACGGATTTTGGGATACGAAAAGAATTTTGTTTGTAGATTACTTGCAAACTGGTTAAATAATAAATTCTGCATGTTACTGTGTCCTTTTAGATCCATGAATTGAAGCTTTAATTGTTGCAGCACTATGAGGTCATTACAGATGTAGAAGAATATTTTGCCAGTTTTCCAGGTTCTCACTTTAGAAATGGAATTCATATATTGTTGAAACATGTGTATTGATGTTCAGGTAGGCTATACTGAATAATAAAGTGTATTTCATTAAATCATAAAATTGTGTTTGTCTTATCGGACCGCGAAACTTATTGAATAGCCTGGTAATGTATTATATGTATGCTAATATAGAAAACAGTTGAGCTGTAAAGATTTTGCTTTCCACACGATTAATTCATATTATATCATAGAGATAAATAATGCCCTTGAAAGTGAATATATGTGTTAATGTCAATTTTTCGTAGCTAAAAGGATTTTGCCAATTTACCTAATCTAAACATCGTTTAGTTAATCGATGATAGTAAAAGTAAAATAACTTTGCTTTTCTTGAATTAGGAAATACCTGTGCTGCTTCCAGATGTAAAACTAATTTTACATTTTGCCATAAAAAATTAATTTTCTTCGTCCCATTATCGATATCTTTGAGATAATTGTGCAATTTTGTCGTAAAGTTTTCAACTTAAATGTAATCATATTTTAAAACATTTTCGAATAATATTAAATTTAATGTAATTTATTTTAACGCACGCAGTAAATTCTAAACATCTGGTAACATTACAACACGAGCCCGACAAGATTCACTAACAATTTATGTCAAAACACCAAACATGGTTTGTGTCATTATGTAGAAAAACAAGATGTACAATGCTTATTTAAAGTGGCTTAATTTAAACGGGTGAAAGGCGCCTTACTTATTTTTAGGTTTACATTAGCGTCATTCTATTTTTCTATGTACACGCAATTAATAGTTTTAAAATGAGTTAAGTTAGAGTTCTATTATTAATGTGTCTATCCATAAATAAAGACCTAAAATATCATTATGCGTATCAACTGCATCAGAACCAATAATTACAGCCACTGTTAACAGTTCTTTTTCTATATTAAATTGAAAAACAAGCCTATTGTTGATGCAAAGTATGAAAGCAATTAACAAATAAATAAATAAGCTCAGATTATGTGTTACGCCATAACATGAAAGATCTCACAAGTTGAGAACGGCTCATTTGCTTTAAAAAAATCACGAATATCTCGTCATTATTAGTATAATATTACATTTGCTTCCACCCACCTGACATTTAACAGGCATAACTTAAATAAATAATGTCAAAATAGCCTTGGTAATGACAAAGACAAACAATAACGACGTGGGACACAATTTCTCTAAATAAATGTAAGTAATACTATGTTAGTATTATTCAAGGAATCCTCAGGAGTAACTCATTAAAATTATATTTAAGGCCTGAAATTAGCCATTAGTAAGTCCATATCGCTGCACAACTGGAAACAAAAAAATCATACTGTGCAGAAGTAATATATTCGATGAATAAATTTCGTATCGCCCAGGTATGACATTTAATTAATTTATACTTAGTACGGAACAACAAGTTTTCCATCCATAAATTAGCATCTTACTTAAATCACGCAGTTTACACAATGGAGCACATTGTACCTCACAATAATCTACCCATATACAAGTTAACTTGTATTGTGCCACCATAAAATCCGTATTATATGCCGCTATAAGATTTTAAAAATGCACCGAGTATGTTGGACCATTCACATAAGTTGAGGCTAAAACATGAGTATACGCCGCAATGTTCGTCGGCATATTAAATTTAAAAGAAATGGCTCTATTAAATGACTCTTGTATACTTTTATGATAAAATTGCATTGGCCATTTCCATTTTTTTCCTTTTTTACACCGATTTCAGTCCAGTAAAATCGCTATTTTAAATTTCTATTTTTTAAAACATTATTTTATTTCATATGATTTTAATTATTTTGCTGTAATAGCTCCCCTTTTGTTATTAGTCATATTATTGAATGAATATACCCGGGGGGCAAATAAACATGTTTTACTATGTGTCGGCCGTTTGAGCTGTATAGTGCGGCTCATTTGCATGTTAATTTATTCTAATTAATGCGCCTATCAAAAATTGTTGTTATTGAAGCATACCTAACAGGACTTTAAATACTTTCAGATAGGATAAATTCCGTATGTTTGATTAGTGTAAGACTGTGCAAATCTATTCTTGTGCAAGCAAGTCTCCTTAAATATTTGTTTTATTTAAGAGAAACCCTGATTGCATTTACTTTTTACCAACGAACGTTTTAACAAATTTGATGGGAATGATAACGCTGGGAGTGTGTTTAAACAAACCAACCTCCTTGTACTTTATTAATTAAAGTTATTTGAGCAACACGCATTCGTAGTTAATTAAAAACTAAGAAGGGTTGAAATTTTGTGCTGATAAAGTCAATTTCAAGTTTTTAGCTGTTCTCTCCTTTCTTACACGCCGGCATGTCCGCTTATCGATTGGGCCGTGGTTTGGAACATGTATACGCTCAGAATTACAGGGAGGAGGAAACAGTTAAAACTTTTATTTTGTTCGCCATTGCTGAAACAATGTTTTGCATTTGTAATCGCGGTACGGCTTTAACATGTTTATTTTTTTATTAAATTTAATTAACTTTTAACTAAGCGACACACACACAAGTATGCCATTGCATTATAAATGTTTAATAGACATAAAATGCGTTGAAATATTGATTCAGCTATTATCACGTTGAATAAGTAATATTATTTGAGCAACTAGAAAGATTGAAACCCGGTTGCAATTCTTAAAGCAATAAACTTTCGAAAGATATGAATTTTCGGAGGATCAATAAATTCTAGCTAAAGTAATCCTTGGAATTATTCAAAGCTACACAGAAAAGCTTACGGCATACATTTTTCCTGAAGCTTTATTGATATTACCCAGTAAAGGAAAATAATCAATGCTTATAGCATTAAGGGCAAATAAAATCTCCAAAATTATCACCTAAACTGCATTAAGTTTCTGTTATAAAAGAAACGATTAATTCTCCATTGTCAGTTCTTTCCATCCAGAACAAAGCTGGCTCGCCCCCTTTTTATGCAAAAATACGAAAAGTTTTATCAATAAAAAACGAATTGCCTCGGAACTACATCCGAGAAAATGTTTTCTTACGGCGAGGAGAAGCTCTATTAATTATAATAATAATATGGCACACGAATGGAAAGTAGTACTTTTAAGAAAAGTTCTTTTTTTAAATTATACTTTATTATCTCAGACCCGTTGGTAAAATTACTTTTTGCAGCAGACACCCTTGTTACCGGAAACATTTAGCGAACAACTATCACCGAGTATCCCCTGAATTACACTGATAACGTGTAATGGATGCCGCGAGATGCTTCTAAATTCCGCTAAACCAGCTTATTTGGGCTAAAGCTTAGCGGCTCTCTGCCTAATAAAAGCTCATGCAAATGAATGAACCGAACTAGCGTCTGAAAAACACCAAGAGGGTGTCAAGTTTATCCTGGTGCTATGTGAAATGGATAATATTACTGTACGTGACCGTTATACTAAGGTAATGCCGCTGGCTGGTTCGGAGTACATTGCCGCTCAAAATGCACCAACCAATTTCAGCACTGAAAACTGGAAAGGTTTGGAATGCTGAAAGCAGCCAATTTCCCGAAGTATCACATAGTGGTGTATACATGCTAAGTATTTTAATTAAACTTGCCTCGGCAGATTGGTATCTTGGCGTTGTAGCTTTCTACTTTTTACAAGTTTCAAACTCTAAAATCGGTTTTATTGTGTTTTCTTTACCGACGAGAAAACCAACAAATAATCGTTGTTATTTAGCATAAAAATTGTAATATTGTTTAATCAAATAAAGCTTGCCTAAAAATAAATATTATTTAACTCCATATTTGGCTATTCAATTGCAGGTATTTTTTTATTGTGAGAAATGGGCCCAATACTAATCTATTAAATAATTTCTAATACGTATAAATGGGGAAGCGCCAAAACATCGTTATTGATTTACTAGGAGGAACAAGTATTAAACATAAGGTAGCAAATATGTAAAATAATTTGATCTAAACAAAAGGACCGTAATATTGGTATTCACGCACAGTTAAATTTTAATCAAGTTTGTTCGCAACTTTCTTTTGTGAAAAATCTGAATTTCCTCCACTATCCTCCCTTTTAGAGTTACCCGAATAAAAGTTTTGTTCACGACTATAATATTTTCTTATTCAGACGAATTTAGAGCAAAGATCTTCGCGTAAGTGTGAAAGCGTGTGTCGGATAAAAGATTGGTTTGGGATTAAATAACGTGTGTGGGGTCCCTGTCTTCGAAGTAACTTTAGCTTTTCAGGAATTCCCATGGTATTTATTTGTTACAAATGTCTTCAGGTACCTTTTCGTTCCTGAAATAATCATCGTACTTTATTGTGTCTTTTATTTGCGACAACAAGTGACATTACATCGGATACCTGCAGATTTATAAATTTAACTAAATTTATACTGCGATGCTGGGAGCGTCTGTATAAACACGTTGTTTGGATACTGCAGAAGACTCCTCTGAGAACGGCCAAAGTTTCTGCATTAGTAACGGAAACTTGGACATTACGTCGGATATTACGTTTCTAAGACATTATGAATTTATCCTATGAAAAAGGAGGTTTTCCAAAACAAATCTCAACCGAAACTATTTTATTTATTTTATTCTCTATTCTCACTTACTGGATTCCGTGGTTCAGCTAGATTTGTACGGCACTAAAAGACAGTAGTCCTCATAGATTACGCTGGAAATTTATTGGTGGCAATAAAATATATACGCTAGTACTTACGCAGTCGTAAAATAGTCAATAAAACGTTGATTTTTAATTAGTGCTTCCCTATGACACTGTGTAACTAAATCTCAATAAAACAACAGGTGGGGTCCTTCTGAAACCTATGATTTTGTCATGTCAAATTAACTATAATTGCTTATTATGGTTTTCTTTGAAGGCACGACATGAGAATGGTAAATCATAAAATAATTTTACATCTTGCTTGATTTTATATAAAGCGCTACTGCACGTAATGAAATGGCTATTAACAAAGCAATAAAACTTATCGTGAGTACATCGTGTATTCTAGCAGCTCTGTGAGAAAATACAAAATATTTGTTTCGGGGGAAAATTTTCGCGGAAAAACATATGATGTCATTGGATCAATGTGTTGAGTGCGCAAAAATTTTGCCTTTATATCGAGGACTTCTGGTCACGATTGCAATTCAGTGGAAATGTGTATTGGAAAATGCCGATTGCTCCCAAATACCGTACGTGATACGAACTCTGTATTATGATGGGTATTATTAAGAATCGCGAACAGGCGACTCAACTTACATATTTGATTTCTAATATACGAGGGGAACGGGGGAGGAATCGAAAAATTTCATAATCACAATCTGGCTACGTATAAAATCAATCCTACATAACTTTTGCGTAACAATTTGGAATCTAAATCATAGATGAAAATAAAATGGGAGATAGGCTTGATTATTTGCAAATTTATAAAATGTAAAACTTAGTAACGAATCCAATTATTTAATAAATGCAATTTGTAGGTATGTCTTAGTGGCTACATTAATTTAAGCTGCTAGTAATGAATAAAGACGGGTTAAATTTTAGAATTGAAAGGAAACTGTAAATAGTTGTATAAAAGATTATAAATTACCTTTTTCGGGTTCTATTTCCACTTAAAGCAGCACGGAAGGAAAATCAATACTTTCGCATTTCCTGTGACTTCCGCTGTGCACTATTACGTCATTGCATTAAGTTTAGCCCATAGAATACGAAATGAACCATTTTAATGTCTAGAAGCAAACAAAAAGGTTATTTTAGTAAATAGGAGAAACAATTTCAGCGTGTGAATATATCTGTTCTGACGATTCGAAAAAGATTGATTTAAAATACAATATTCCGTTTTAGCAACTCAGCGTCCAGCTTGACAGTCTCCTCTTTAAACACATCTATTAAAAAGTTTGAATAAGTTTCATGAAATTTTTTGAAGTAATTTCATTAAAGTGGTGGCAGTATAAGTAATGTAGAAAATAATGTATGAATGAAGACGGCATTTTTATTAAAGATTGTGAATTGCATTTTATATTTAGGTACGGCGTTCATAAGTGAGTAAAATATGTAGATTTTTTTTTTTCTGCTGCAAATAGTTTTCATTTTGCTCGCATTAACTGAGCCCATACATATATATACAACACATTTTAAATAAATTATAATGTTTGTTTTTATGCGAGTGCATAACAACTTATTATTAACCCCACAAAAAACTTGCTATTGCACATTTCTGCTATCATTTAAAAATTGTTTTATATAAATATTTCCAGGATATTTTGAAGTTTAAATCCTAATTTCTATACAAAGTTTCTTCTTATTCCATAATGAGTGTTAAATTTAATTTTCTTTGTAATCAATATTCTATAAGATTTCTTGAAGACCATCTTTTCTCTAGAAACTATTGATAAAACTAAAAACAAACAATATAAAACACTCTGTTAAGTATGACGAAAATATAGTTTTCATATTATTTAATCGGAATTTCATTGTAATTTTTTAAATTACGTCTTATATTCAATAACATATTATTGATTGGTCACTTTGAAACAAGAGTTTTATTGTATAATAGCTTCAACATAATTAAAATAAATTGATGGTTTATATGAAAAAGTATTAAAACTATTAGAACTTAAAAAATGTGTTTAATTGCAAGACAATTTAATTTCTAAGCAAGAGTGCTACTTTTAATTGCACATAAGCAAATTGTTAGTAGTTACACGACTATTTCTTCTCATTAATCATTAACATCACAACTACAGCATGTAATTTCTATGTAAGTATTAAAGGTCCAAAAAGTAATGCAAGATTTTAATGAAATAGACAGCACAGTTTTTAGTCTTTTGATAGTTATTTTTTTATTGAATCATAAAGTACATAGAAGTAACACGTCGGGTATATAGAAGTAACACGTCGAGTATATGGCCACCACGGCTCTGCATGCACAAACACACTCGTTTATCGAAATTTTGCATAACCATTTTGCATAACTTCCTTTAAATTTCGTTGATGCAGCGATGAATCTCCTCATTTAATGCCCGGGTGGCCAGGGGTTTGTTGGCAGACATGTGACTTCATATAACCCCATAAAAAGAAATCTAATGGTCTTAAATCACACGATCTAGTGGGCCTATTCTGACCACCAAAACGAGAGAGTACACGATCTGGAAATGTGTCGTGCAGTAATCGAATAGTTTCGCGAACTGTATGGCATGTGGCACGATCTTGTTGAAACTTCATATTGGCCACATCAATATCATTCAATTTCGGCAATAATAACTATGTTATCATGTGTCGATATGAAGCCGCAGTAACAGTCCCTGCTTGACCAGTCTCCACATTTTCAAAAAGTATGGCCCAATTCTGCCTCCAGCCGAAAATCCTTACCAAAAAGTTACAAGTTGTAGATGCATTTGTTTTTCGACAATCACATGTGGGTTTTCAAAACCCCAAAAGCCATCAACGTGAAAATTTGCTTCATCGCTTAAGATGATTTTGGTCAAAAAATCAGCATCTATTTATTGATGTTCAATAACCCATTCAGTTCTTGTGTTAATTTAATTTTATAAGCATGATATGTATTACAGATATGTAATGAGATTATGCTCTTAAAAGTGGCAATTCTTGCCGACAACGCCAAAACTGAGGTTTCTATTGGGTTGTTCGGAAAGTAATTTGGTTTTTTTTGGTGAAAATGAAACACGATTTTTTTATAGTGTATAAACATTTTATTACATGATATATTCTCCATTTTGGTCCAATACCTTTTGCCATCTTTCGAGCAGGAGATTGATCCCACGCTCATAAAACTTCTGGTCTTTGCTAGCAAAAAACTGGTTCAAGGTGTACTTGACGTCCTGGTTTGAGGTAAAGGTCTTCCCATCCAAAAAATTTTGCAAAGACCGGAACAAGTAATAATCTGAAGGTGCCAAATCTGGAGAATAAGGTGGGT
>JAWQRO010000129.1:0-53541 GCA_033557835.1 Helochares maculicollis
TCCGCTCTCTCGTTTCCATAGATTCCAGAGTGGCTGGCACACCACAGAAACTCGATACGTTTATCTGCAAGGGTTAGATTGTATATATTTGAAAAGATATCGCTTATGTGACCATCTAAAGGGCGCACGTCCTGCACCGAGCACAAGGCGGAACGAGAGTCCGATATTATAAGGAAATTGCTGTCTTCCAACAAGAAGCAAAGGTTGACAGCCGAACTTAACGCAAACAGTTCGGCAGTGTGGACAGATACCAAGTCCGGCAACTTGAACATTGAACGAACATCGTATTTAGGGCAGAATACAGATGCACCTGTAGCCCCACTCTCAAGTTTCGAACCATCCGTATAAATCTGAGTATAATCTTTGAATCGATGATTAGTGATGTCGAGAAACTGCTTCTGAGCAAGTAAATGAATATCGGAGAACTCTGGTATGTGTAATTTAGGAATGTTTAGACTGACTTCAAATGCGCGTGAGAACATAGGAAGACCCCCAGATACTTTCAACTTCATACTATGGGAGTTTATTCCTAAAAATGACTCAGTAATAATCGGGGAAAAGGCCATGATAAAGTTATTCTTCTACATAATTATGATTGATCTCATTTGTTACAACTGTAAAAAATAGTCTCCAGACATTGCTTTTTCTGATTACTGGTTCTTCTGATGAAAACAGCATGTTTTGACAGGTCACTAGTTCACATCCTTTGCAGAAATAAAAAATTAGTTTGAACTTTGACTCACCTCAAAAAATGAGCGTTTTCAGTTGGAATTAGAAAATCGCCTGAAATGTAGTAAAAACACATAATCAATAATGGAAAATACCTTAATTAATTACTTCCTGTATTTTGTTTTGCAATAAATTTATTATTAACAATTAACTCATCAAACTAATTTTTACTCCCAATAGATGTTTAGTTATTGTTATTGTGCAGTTAATGTAGTTGAGAATACTAACAAAATGTTTATTTATTATGGTGATTTTATTGATGAATTTAGCTATAGAACATTAAGTTAGGTTATAGTACTTGTATATTGATAAGACTAACAGAATGGCTAATATTGACAAACTCACCAGCAACATGTTGAAACGGGCAAAAAATTATATTTCGTAATGTCTTTTTGTATTACCTTTTTTTAAATTTACTTTACAATAAGATAGGTGTAGGAATATAGTCAATTTGATTCTCTTTTATTTAGCTTTTATTTCATAGTCTACTGTCTATGCTATTTAGAGAACAGAAACCAAGTAAGCTTATTTTTACACATAAAAAATGAAAATAGTGGTAGAAGTTATGCGTTTATAATGATAAATAGTGAACTATGCACAAATTTAATACCTCTAGAATTTAACATGATTCCCAGCAAGCGAATGCCGCTTTCTTTGCCTTATAGATCTTTTAGATGTCTGTTACTATTTATGATAAAAAATGCAATCAACATTTTTGGATTTAAATTTTTTATAGCTTCCAGTCTTTGCACAAATAACTTATGATACATTTGTATAAGCAATTGCAATATTGAGTTGAGTAGAAAATAATTGCATATTTTGAGTATAAATGACTTTAAAAGTAATTAATTAGCTCCTTTCCAAATGATATTTTTATTTGACAGTAGAGAATAAAGAATATGGTGCAAAACAGGAAGTATTTTTGCTGTTTGCAACATTTTTTTAAAAAGAATGCAACCCAAACAAAAAAAATTATGTAATTTCTATGGAGCAGAAGCTCAATAACTGCAACATGTCCTCCGTCAGCCACTTTATTCTGATATCACACCATCAGATTTTTATTCATTTCAATCCCTACAGAATTTACTCAATGGAAAGAAATTGCTTCCTTGATTGCTTGCAAAACTGGAATGTTCTAGGAACACAGTATTTAAAAATTGCCTCAAAGATGCCAACTGTATTCCTATAAGATAAGTTAAATAGAATATGGATTGTGAAGCAAACACTGAAGCCAACAAAATGATGTTTTCTGTGACATACATAAATATCATCATCATATTCATCTATTTCAACCCATATTGCAGGGTGTGGCGTCTGAATTTTTTCTGTTTTAATTTTTATGCCATGTTTGGTGTCTTAGGCCTTACTACTTCCAGAGCGAATATTTTTTGATATTTTTAATGTGAACGTCCGATTCACGCCGACACACTTTTTATTTAGTTACATATGTCTCTCTTAACTTTTTCCAAATGTCATGGTTGTTTGCTATTCTGAACCAAGTTGTTCCTATGGTCTTTCTAATGTCTCGATTCCATTAGGACGTTTTTTTGGTCATTTTGCATCTCACATCTGTGCAACATATTATGATGATGTGAATGCTATATAGTGGCTTGAGATGGTCAATTGCTACTATTATTAACAACTTCGTATTATTTTTGAAAAAGCATTCTCAGAAGTGACATATTTTGTTGAATAAATTTGTTTTTCATACAAAAAAATCTATTTTCTTATCTAAAAATACAGAATTATTTTTTACTCATCCCTATAATTTAAATTTTAAGCATAATATATCGGTTATGATGTTAATATCAAGTGATTTATGTTTTTGAATTTCAAATTCTTTTAGGTATGGAAATTCTGCAGGAGAAATAACTTCTGATACATTAAATACTGTTGGGAATGTTGTAACAATTGCACATAATGCAAAAATTTTAACTCCTAAAGGTTTAGCAAAACAAACTGCTAAAGATGCAGGGAAAGCAATGGTAAAGGAATATAGGGAGGAAAGAGTTGTGCATAATGGATTAGATCATTTGCCTAGCTATTCACAAGCGGTACGTCAACATCAACCCAGTACATCTACCCTTTATCCAAATATATCACAAGGAGACCAAAATGACTTGGATCAAACAAAAGCTATTGATAAGAAATAATATTTTGTAAAATGCCAAATTGTATATTATTGAGGAATGTGATGGTTCACTGGGATTTAAAAATATTAATATATAAAAATGTACAGTTCAGTGTTTGTTACTTATTCTTGCATTTGATTGGAGGAACATAATTGCTCTTTAATATTTCTATAATATAGGTGTGATTTGCATGGTATTTTCAATATGGCCTGCAACTGTTAAAAGTGTATAATATTCAAATAATTATTCCATGTTGACACATCATGCTTGTATAACTACATCAAAACTAAAATGTGGATGGTAATTTTTATTTATAAATCATTTTGGTATTCATTTTTAGTGTCAAAATTAAAGTGATTGTCTTATACACATTTAAGGGTGTATTGTATTAGGCAGATTCAAATATTTTTTTTTTTTGTTATTTTGATTAGAAAATTGGTCATAACAAATCAAAATTGTAATTTTTTGATTTTAACCTTGCATGTATCTATTACTGTGTATAGGAATATTGATTAGCTTGTTAAATGTGTTGGTCTATCTAATAATAAATCATCTGGGAAAAGTATGATTAAATTATCAATGGTCATAAGAAAAGCAACTGTAAAAGTTAAACAAATGACATATTTTATACACTCTGGATTCTATGCTACTTGCACTTACCATCAAGCAATTGTTTTTGTATGTACAGTATAACATTTTCTGTCAATATCTTAAGCAAGTTTAAAAATGCTTGTATGGATTACATTAACTGTGATTACTCTTTATACTCTGTCTTATGAGGATATTTTTAAAGCAACATTTATACCACTCAAAAAATTGTTTACATAAAATTGAATGCAAAAGAAATAATTTAGAATTCTGATTAAAATAAGATATCTAGTAATTAATCAGATTGGACAGCACTCTGCATATAGTTGCTAAATAAGCAGAGTAAAATGACAATTTCTGCTGAGCTTTCTAAGTTTAGCTATTTAACCTTTGGGATTTTATCTATTAAGATTGCCAGTGAGAACAATTTATCAAATATCAAAGAATAGCAACTATTAAAAAAATTAGTTTCAATGATCATAGCAATCATTTTTTATAAAATTATTCAACTGGCAATCCAAAATGCTGCTTTAAAACATTTTAAAATTGTATGTTTGTTGTTACTGTTTCATAAATATATATTTTATTATATTCAACATGTCTTTTTAATAATTCATTATTGCAATTTATTCACAATACTTCATTTATGTTTGCTTTTCTGATGCTATGATACTGAATGGGGATCTTCTGATTTGGGTATTGTAATAATTATTTTAAACTTATAAAATGAAAAGAAAGGGTAGGGAACATTCACAGAAAAAATGACAGACGTAATGTATATTATATACATTCAGTCATATAATTTAATCGAAGGAAATAAACATATAAAATATCTATATACAATGTAATCAATTAGCCCATTAAAACTTAAAGACACCACACCATAAATAATTTTTTAATAATATAGATCCAAAACACTAATAAATATCACATATCAAATGAACTTGAAGGGATTCAATAGTTAAATTGAGAAAACTTATGACATATATATGTATATATACATGTGTATTTAGTAAATTGCATAATTGTAATTCGTTTTTCCTTCTTGGGCTGTTCATTTAAATGCAAAAGAAATAAATTCAATATAGAAACACAAACTTGTGAACAGTCAAAGAAGCAACAAATTAAGACATCGAAAAATATATTTTTTATACATTAAAAATTGCAAAACAACTTCTGGAGAATCCCTGTTTATGAAAAACTTGCTATTTAAGATTTTCTGTTTTCTTGGCACCTGCACTTGGTTCTTGATGGTATGAGACATTGAAATATGTGGCAAAAAACACTACACCAGTATGCTCTATCAGAGCGTTGAGAGTGCAAAACTAGCCACGGTTCTTGGTGAAATCATCTAACATCAGATTCTGTACCACTTGAACAGTCTTCAGGTTTGACAATCTGGTAGGTAATGAAGTATTCTGGATAAGCTTGTTCTCCTCTGTACACAACATACTCTGGAAAATTTAAGCCTCCTGCCGAGGGTCTACCGGCCACAGAATGATGACCTGGTGGAGCATGTGCCATTTTCATAGCACTAAATTGAAGGAAAGATTTTCCTAACGTAACTCGACATAATAGCAAGTGCCTAAAACAAATTATTGTTTGTTTTAATACCTACTTAATTTAATGGTCCAAGTCTTGGTTGCAGTTATAAGACTATTCTTAAGATACAAGTTCTTACCGGTGGCAAATATAGCAAGATCTATCTTTATGCACTGGACAACCAGTTCCTCCTCCAATTCCATAAACATATTGATTGCTTTTAGAGGAATGTTCGGCAAAATAAATACCTGCTCCAAACATTCCTCCGATATAAGCATGTCTTTCATCAAATCCTTTTTGTACAATTGCATTTATAAATGGGGAGCCATGAAATAGCATACGTTCGTTGCTCTGGTTATTGTTTTCTTCACATACTTCCTGCCTTCTGTGAGTGTACCTTTCCCAAAGTTTTCGATTTTGAACTTTTTGAATCTGGAAACATTTTTTTATTACAGCAGAATGCACACCTATAAATTCAATTCATTACCCTAACTATGTTGTATCTATAAAATATTCCACCAGCATGGCCATTGTCTCTATGTTCTCGTATACTGTTTTGCATTTCCTCTTCGACTGTAATAAACTCCTTATCATCTGCTAACAAGTCAACTAGCAAGGTGCCAGGATTTGACGGTGTTGCCCATAATCCTCCACAACTGGCCACTAGTCTTTCCATGCCTTTAATTAATTTGTGCCTGAATCCATAGGCAGTGATCCCTACTTGCTTCAAATCTTCATGGCCCATTTCAGCCAGAATATCTAATGTAATTTGCTCTCTTTCAAAAAGCTCAAATAGATGTTCAAGGTTCAAGCTGAAATATAAGAAATAATCAGCTACTGTTTTGAAAGTAAATATCATTAAGAATAATTATCATTATATTTTCATTTTTAAGGTTATGTTATCTCACCTTTTTCAACTTATGTTTCTTAAACGTTATTTAGTGATTTTTAGCTAGCATTTATGAATATAGAGCTAAACAAAACATGCTGTTTAATGACATTTAACCTCCACAAAAGAAAATAATGCAGCCTAAACAAACTAACAAGATATGTGATGTGAATGCAGAAAGTTCAAGTGAGGTGTGTGTGTGTTTAAATTGGCTTCCAAAATTCATTCTAGTGGTACAAAATGTGCATCATCTTGAGCACATAGGTAGTCCATTAACGATGGACTAAAGTACTAATTGAAAATAATTGAAATTGTACCATTAAAGAGCTGCAGAACTAACCAACATATCCTAAACAAATATTGTAAACTTTTAAGTAAACTTGCCTACAAGTGTCTATAAAGTAAATGGGTTTTGATTTATTCTTCAAACAATGAAACTAATCTTTTTTTAAATAAATAAAAGCAATGAGAAATGGGTTGGTATACTAGGTTGTTCAATAAGTTTTTCATTCGAAAAGAATGGGCATTACTACTAACCAATTTTTTTTTGTTCTGTTGGTACACTCTTCGTATGTCAAGTTTCATTTCAATTTGTCAATTACAAGCCATTTCATACCGACCTATTACAGTATTTCTTGTATGATGGAAATTGTGCAGTGATTGAATTTTTATATTTGGAAAGTTTAAAAGCAAATGAAATTTATGAACAAATGTGAAAGTGTATAAGGACTCTTTGCCTTCTATTAATGCAGAAGCAAAATGGGTTGCTGAATTTAAATGTAGTACAAGCCTTGAAGACGATCCATGTCAAAAAGCAGCAACACTAAAAATTGTTTAAATAATACAGCATATCGTATTGGAAAATCATCAAATGACCGATAGAAATTTAGTAGAAGTCCTAGGCATCTCATTGGGCAGTGTAACACTATATTTGATTGAAGTATTAGGTTTCAAAAAGCTGTGTGCACAATGGGTGCCGCATTCCCTAACAATAGAGCAAAAACACATTCGAATGTAACTTTCTCAGCAACATTGTAGTGGATAAAGTGGATTTGTTGCTTCGATTTATCACTGTAGATGAGACATGGGTGAGTATTATTCTAACCTTTTAGACCAGGAGACGGAAAAAATTCATAAAAAAAGATCTGGTTTGCAGAAGAAAATAATCATTTTTCGAATTGTTGGAGCATCCACCATATTCACTAGCAGCTGCCATATGTTTCCAGGGCAAATAAAACTCATATGCGGATAGTGTTTTTCATCAAATGAGGAAGTCATAACAAAATGGAAGCATATTTTGCAGCTTTTCAGGTTCTCACTTCAGGGATGGAATCTTGTTCGAACCGAAGTGTATTTGATGTTCAGGGACACTATACTAAATAATAAAGTGTATTTCAAACCCTAAAATTGTGCTTTTCTTATCGAACCACAAAACTTATTGAGCAGCCTGGTATTATGAGCTTTTCCGTCAAATCAGATAATTAATGTTGAGAAGTACTGTTCTCAACTTAATTGTTTGAAATTAGCAACCAACAAAAAGCATCCAGAATTGGACAATTGTTATAAGATAATTTTCAACAAGACAACGCTCAGCAACATTTGTCGATAGTAACCCTGCAAAAATTGTTACTGTTTAGTTGAAATATATTGACTCACTATCTATATTCCCCTGATCTGGCACCATCAGATTTTCATTAATATCAATCACTACAGAATTTCGGTAGTAGAATAATAGTTGCTTAGTTGAATGGTTGCAGAAGTTATCTCATTTTTTACTCAGAAAAGTAAAACATTTGATATATTATATTTTTAGCAACCAAAAAGGCAAATGGCGTCAATTGAATTCAAACAGGAAAAGTGTTGCAGCAATTCATTTTTGTCGACTTGAATCTCAATTTTAGGGACCAAATTACCAGTGTTGACACTTAATAACAAGTGAAATTTCAATTGTTTTACATCAAAAGAATCGATATTTTTTTGATTATAATACATTGAGTATATTATCAAATAATATGATTGAATATGAAAAACTTAATTGAGCTATCAACAAATGTTCAGATTAGGGTATAAAGTTAACAAGTAAGATAATGACTGTGCTGAAGTTATGCAAGAATGACATTTGTTCTAACAGCATAAAAAGTATTTTTCATCATGAAAAATTGAACTAAATGTTAAATTACGTACAGCGAGTTCATACAACTTTTTAGCATTTTTTATGCCAAAAGAGAATAAAAGGAATGTAGCCAAAGAATTCAAATAAATAATTGCTTAGTTTCATTTTATCCAAATTATTTAGAGGAAAGTCATTTGTACTCTAAAATTCATGCAAGCGAAGCTGCATGTAATTGCTAGTTAATTATAAGTTGGACATTTGTAAGCTCCAAACAACAATTTGGCAAACAAGTTGGTGCTCTGTGAAAACGACACCTACTTCTGCATTGACTAATACCGGTATATGATTGTAGAGGTCATTTCCAAATAAAGCAAATTCAAATGATAGACCATTGAAGGTTACAGTGTTCTGTATGACATTGACGAAATTTCGTCTCAGAAGTGGGCAAGGTCATCTTATTGAGTTGGAGAGGCTCCGTTGTAATCTCATCTACACAGTAGTGAACTCACCTTGCTAAAAAGCTGGCAACACTGGCTATATTTCCAGGCTCTTGAGATCCAGTTTCTAATTTTACAGAGCTAGAACAACATCCTTCTGGCATGGGTAGAGACATACTAGCTCTTCCACTAACAGGCACAGATAACGTCACAGATGCACCCGAAGGCATTATTACTGTTTCAGTATTAGATGGTAACATGGGTGGGCTTGGGGTTTGTGCAAGTGCTATTGAAGGGGGTCTTGAGCTGGCCGATGATGTTGTTGGTACAACTTGTTGAGAAGCCATGGCATCCTGCAGGAGGCATCTTACATCGTCTGCTGAAGCAAGATCAACCGGTGCTTGCCCTTCTTGATTTTTTAAAAATGGATCAGCTCCATGTGCAAGCTATAAAACATTATGACATTTAAAAATAACACAGATAGTTTATTTAAACACTTCCTTACCAATAAAGCACACAGCTGAGTCCTTCCTTTCTGTGCAGCCTCATGAAGAGGAGTAAATCCCCATTTATCTGTAGCATTCACAACCGTGTTGAATTTTATCAAAAGAGCAGCAATATCTAAATGACCATAGCTTGAAGCATTGTGTAAAGGAATTAAACCACCTTTATCTTGTGCGTTCACATCTGCCCCATGATCCAATAAAAATTCAGCTACTTCAACATTGTTATATCCAGCTACGGATGCAAAATATTTAGATAAGTTATCGAGGAATTTCAATAATTATTTCAGCTCACAAACCTGCTAAATGTAAAGGTGTTGAATTACGTCCTTGTGCGTCTCGACAATTTATGTTATCTGGAGTTACTAGCCGCTGAACTCTAAGTAAATTTCCCTTCTTAGCAGCATCCAAGAGTGCAGCATTGCCTCGCAATAAGTCAGCAACATCTTGATCCCCATCTCGCACTAGATCTAAAGGCGTCGCCCCATCTCTGTTCTTTTTACTAGGATCAGCACCATGCTAAACAAATTAATAATTTTGTAATATGAGGGCATAAAACATACTACACATTTCATTTGTAGTTGAACAACGTATCACTGTACCTTGAGCAATAATTTAACTATTTCATATTTTCCTTTTGCAGCTGCTTCATGTAAAGGTGTAAATTTCCATAAGTCTGCCACATTCACACTAGCACCATGTTTAACCAACAATTCTGTGACTTCATAATGACCGTAGGAACATGCATTATGCAAGGGTACAAGACCACTAAAACAAAATCATTAAAGGACATTTTTTGCTTTAATTTCTAATTTCATACCCTTTATCTTTAGCGTGAACATCTGCACCCAGCTGCAAAAGAAATTCAACAACTGATACCCTGTTATAACCCGAAGCGAAATGTAAAGGCGTTGAATGTCTACCGTCAAGATCTCGACAATTGACTATGTGAGGGAAGGAACCTAATAACCTTTGTACTTGTTCTAAGTCTCCTGATTTTGCTGCGTCTAATAGCTGACATTCCACATCTGCACTTCCAGTTGGCGGATCTATGGTTAACATCAAAATAGGATTTTATTATAAAGATATGGTATATGAATTACCTTGTAGAATTTTCACAACATTTTCTGATGCGACCTGAGCAGCCGTGTAGCCTTGTAACGAAACAATAGTAGAATCTACATTATATGAAAGTAAAATTCTGCATGCTTGGATATTATCATCACGTGCACATCGATGCAGAGCGGTTTGCCCCAATCCATCGAGAGCATTTACTTTAGCTCCATGCCTCAAAAGAACATCCATAAGATCATATTGTGAATGGTCAGCGGCAATATGTAAAGGTGTAAGAAAATCTTTATTTTTCTCATTAAGATGTGCACCTTTACGAATCAATGTCTCTAGTATTTGCTTCCGTTTAGGTAACTGTGAATTAGCAACTGCATGTAGTGCTGTATCTCCAGTAAATGGATGTTTAAAATTTATTATATCAGCTGACAAATACTTTTTTAATTTATTCGTATCAGATTGTCTAACAGCTTCTAGAAGGCAGTGTCCTTTATATTCGTCTGAAAGATAACATTAAAACCTTCACACAATGTTCATAATATGTGTGGTTATTAAATAAATATTCATTTCAATGATTTATTAACTTACAAGCTAGCCTTTCCTGGAGTTCTCTAGTTGGAGCAACATCAATGGCAGATTTAGAATGGCAGTTGAGTTGCGTAGGATCTGCTCCTTCACTTAACAATAATGAACAAACTTCAACTCTGGACTTTGATGCTGCTTCGTGCAGTGGTGTGAAAGCCCATAAATCATTCGCGTTTACATGGGCGCCATGTTTAATTAGCATTTCCGTAACTTCAAAATGCCCGTAAGAACAGGCATTGTGTAGAGGAACTAAACCACTAAAATATAATATTTTAGTGCATCTTAGAATGTTTCAACAGTTCTTAATTACCCTTTATCTTTAGCGTGAACATCTGCCCCATTTTGCAAAAGTAATTGTACTATTCTATTCCTGTTATACCCTGCAGCTAAATGTAAAGGTGTACTTCTTCTACCGTCACTTGCATGGCAATTAACATTTAAAGGATTTAGAAGTGCTAAAAGCCTATCTTCAGCCCCAGATCGAGCTGCTTCTAAAAGTTCATCTTTCCTATATTCACCAGTTAGGACGGGTCTTGTAGTTGGATCAGAGAGTTCAAGGGCCGTTTTTCCTTCCGTATTTCTAATATTTACATCAGCCCCATGTTGCAACAAAGCTGTTGGAATTTTAAATGACATATTTGAAGTGAACAATAAAAAACAGCAAATTTACCTATGCACACGTCAACTTTCCCTTTAATTGCCGCTTCATGCAGTGGGGTGTAGTTCCAATTGTCACGCGTATTAGGATTTGCACCTGCTTCCAGTAATAAGCGAACTACATCTGCATGGCCAAAAGAACAGGCATTATGCAATGGATGTAAGCCCCCATCATCTCTTGCTTGGATAGATGCTCCAGCAGACAATAGAAATTCGACCACATCTCGTCTTCCATAACCTGATAATCACAAATTTCAATGAACCATGCTAATTTATTAAGCCATATTTAAATGGTATATCCTCAACAATATAATTAATTAATGAAAAAACTAAACTTGATATGTCAAGTTATTCAATATATTACGGTGAAGCAAAGTTGTACACCTAATAGCTCTTTCATTATGTTGCATTTCAACAATGTAACATTCTATCGATAAACTTTATCAGGACAACATATAAAATGGCAAACATGCTGCAGTTTTTTAACCAACACTCATATTCAATGCATTGCAAATTGTTTTATGAAGAAACCTTTTAGAATGCCAAGTTACAATAGACATAGTCTATTCTAGTTCTTGTACTTATAGACGTCAGCTTGAAGTACATTACTGAGATTGAATTTTACCTTATAGACAATTTCAAAATATATTTGATACCATAGTCCGAATTGTGTTTTCTAGGTGAAACCCACACAATTTGTAGCCTTATCTTATATAGAGATATTTCAGTGACTTAACCAAACATAAAATAAGTGTAACTTTATAAGATTATGATTTTACATTTAAGATAAAATACTAATAGTAGGAATATAAGAGAAAAATCCAGAAATGAAAATCACCAAAAACAGTAATATATTATTACAAGTACATATTATAATAGGATGGAACAAATTCATGCTGATTTCTTGCTAAAATTAATTGATTTTCCTAAACAGAGAGGTTGAAGTTAATTCAACTGAATATGCTTCATTATTATTTACAACATATTGATATATTCCTATATTAAAAATATTAATTACCAAGCTCTTTTCGACAGGCCTTCAAAGATTCATTTGGCAAGTTATTGATATGAATCCTATACTTCAATTTGAGAAACAATTCTATAACCAATTCTCTTCCGGTCGCACCATACAAACATAGAACCATCATTTTCAATTATCAATATAATACGTTGTTCAATAAGTTTTTGGTTCGATAAGAAAAGGCATTGCTTATAGCCTAATTGTTTTTGTTATGTTGGTACACTCTTCATACAAACATAAGGGAAGTTTCATTTCAGTCAATTCATTCTTTGTTTACATGCGATTTGGTATCGATGTGTCACAGTTTTTTTTACAATGGAAAAAATCAAGTATCCTGCAGTGATTGAATTTTTATTTTTGGAATGTTTAAAAGGAAATGAAATTTCTGAACGAATGTTGAATGTGTGTAAATATTCTTCGCTTTAAATTAGTACAGTAGAAAGATGGGTTGCTCAATTTAAATGTGGTCGTACAAACTTTGAAGACGATCTACATCTATGGCTACCAAAAATATCAATGCCATAAATTGTTCAAAAAATACAGGATATCCTACTGGAAAATTGTCGAGTGACTGAAAGAGATTTAGTAAAAGCTCTAGGCATCCTATTAGGCAGTATCAGCAATATTTTCACTGAAGTATTGGGGTTTGGAAAGCTGTGTGCACAATGGGTGCCATATTCCCTAGCAATGGAACCAAAACACATTCGATTGCGACTTTCTCAGTAACATTTAGTACTTTTCTGAAACGATACAATAGATTTTGTGCATCAATTCATCATTATAGATGAGACTTGGGTCTATCATCATGATCCTGAATCAAAATAAAAGCCTAAAAAGTGGTGGGAACCTGAATCTTCGGCTCTGATACAAGTTGGTACCCAGAAATCGGCCAAGATGTTAGCATCTGCGTTTTGGTATGCGAAAAGACTTTTGTTTGTAGATTACTTGTAAACTGTTAAAACAATAAATTCTAAATATTATTGTAACTTTTTAGACTAGCTGCATGAACAATTTTGTGAAAAAAGATCCGGTTTGCAGAACAAAAAAAATCCTTTTTCACCAGGATAATGCATCATGTCACAAGAGTATTTTCACAATGGCTAAAATTCATAAATTAAAGTTCAAATTGTTGGAGTCGTATTCACTAGCAATTTCTATCTTTTTTCAGACCTAAAACAATTCATTCATGGAAAGCATTTTTCATTAAATGATAAGGTCATAACAGATGGGGGAAGCGTATTTTGCAGCTCTTCTAGATTCTCACTTCAGAGATGGAATTCATAAATTAGAATCTCGTTGGAACAAGTGTTCAAGGAGATAATACTGAATAATAAAGTATATTTCAAACCATAAAATTGTGTGTTTCTTATAGAACCGAAAACTTATTGAACAATCTAGTATGAGCTGTTTATTTTGAACCTGGCCCAAGTCCATTTACCTTTACTTGGACATATTTAAGATTTTGGATTTTTACAAAATTAAAAAGAAATATATATCATTGACTTATAATGCTAAATTGTATTTAAGAATTTTAACTTTAAAATTCCTATTAAAAATATTGCTATTATTAGCATATGTTCTTTCTTAATTTGAAATGACTTAAAAAAACAGTTCATATAATATAGATAGTTTAAAATCTCTTTCAAGCTTACCAAAGTTTAAAATGTGCCATTTAAACTCACAATAATTAAACCAAATGAAGTCAAGAGGTAGTTTCAACTCGAAAAAATACCTAGAGGCAAGAGGAAAGATATTTTTCATTGTAGGTAAGTTTAGGTGTAGCCTTGTAAAAAAAGATTAACTGGTAGTAGAACTTCGGTCAACACAAAAAAGTTGAGAGTTAAAATACAATACAATAGATATGCAATTAGAGGAATTTACACTGTTTTTTAGGCATACATTATTAAAATGTTTACTTCTGGTCGGTACGCATTATCTAAGAACTGCAGGGACCATAGTCGACCTTCTGACTTAAAACTAAAAGGAAGAATTTGCTCAAAATTTTACCACATTTATACATAAACATCAATGTTCCCTATTCTACCGAACATATCAACGCTTCATAAAAAAATATTGGTAGGCTTTGTTTCATCAACTGGTTGGGAGATTGGATGTGAAGGAAACTTGTTCTTAACATTATATTCTAATATCAAAAATTTTTATTAGGTTACACGAAATTATTATTTTGACACATGTTTATTGTCTGGAATAACAGCAGCAAATTAAAAGTTACAGTGATCTTCACTTGAGATACTAATCCAATCATACTGCTTGCAAAAAGGAAGCTAGTTAAATCTTCATTCACTATTAGTGTTGGTACATGGTTTCTATTTCCGATTTTTCTTAAATCTATTATTTGTTATGGTATTTTTATTAATGTATTTAATTTGCAATGTTTGGTAAATTTTTATGACCTGTAAAATATTAAATTATTGCTGCATTTTCTATCAGCATTTAAAATTTAAACACATTTAAAAAGGGTTAGTTCTAATAGTCAGCGAAAGCTAGCAATTCTTTTGTTTGCATGTTTTTGTGAATTCTTGCGCCTACGTAACAACGCAAATCCAAATATGATTTATTTTTATAAATTTTTACTACTTCTAGATCATGTGACAATTTGAGCGATTGTTTTTTTATATTTGACTCATAAATACATAACATTTCCATGAAAAATACCTTTTCTGAAAAGTATTAAAATCTGCTAATATTAAGAGCCATGCCTAATTACCTGCATAATCCTAAACAATTCTAGGTTTTCACATTTTAATTTATCTATTAATTTACTGCACGAATTAATTTTTTACGCATCCAACATTAGTCATTATTATAAGATAAAATAAAAAAAATAAAATTGAAAAATTATCAAATTAAATAATTAACCCTATTATATCATACTAAAAGTCATATCAATATATTATCAACAGTATTCTCATTATAAATTACAGTTCACATTACAGTGCTGCCAGTCAACTTAAAAAGCACATAAAAAAGATCTTTCTGAATGAGTTTAAGCAGAAATTGCAAAGATAACTTCACAAAAACAGAAAGAACAAAAGTAAATGACCTACAAATTTTTAACTGCTGACATGAAAAAAATCGATCTCTAAGTTTAAATTGATCTCAAGATTTTAATAGATCTCTAGATTTTAAAGGTTATTCTGATAATCTTCAGTGCTCTGAAGGCAAAGCATCACAGCCGAATCGTAGATCTGTACTAATTTTTCAGGGAAGTAAGACCATTGGAAATATTTGTTAACCTAAACTCCTTTAAAATTTTGTCAAGTAAGCAAGTTATATAAATGAGTTAATTGAAATTTCTCATCGACAAGAAATATCAAAGATTTTTGGTTAGGACGCTGAAGAATCAATTAATAAAAAAAGAGAAACTCATACATATTTATCATGAGTTATTGTTATATAATATATCAAACATGAATGAACTAAGCATACATTCTAGTCATTAGACTTGTAATGCAAGGAAAGAGAGCTCAAATATCTGTTCCAATTCTGATAATAAATAAAACTAAAAATGAAATTTTCAATTTACTGAGAGAAAATGGTATTTTATTATAAAAATATTCTATGTGCATATAAATTTTGTTTGAAGAAAGAGGTTGGTTAATGAAATTAAACACACCGACAGAGATTTTGCAGAATCAAAAGTAAGCAAATTTTCGTTCAGTTGGATATGGAAACTGGGCATAAACGCTATCGACTAAAAATCATTATCGCTATTTATTAATCTACAATTTAATATCCAGACCTATAATATGTATATCCAAATGGTTCCATCAGAAAATTATTGAACTAGTAAAAAGACAACAAATAAACAATATTACTTTCAGTGTGTTGCAAAATGAAATTGATAAATTATAATACGGCTAGTAATTATAGATTCATCTATAAATTTGGATTTAAAACTGGGATAGTGTAATGAAACTTTAACTGTGTTGATTATAGCAAAATAGTAGGGCAGAACCAAGTTTTTGAGCTCCATTTGACGCCAGCATTACTAACCTAAATTGTCGTCAAATATAAGAATATTATATGAAGGTTAGGAAATAGAAGGTATTGCACTAATAAAAAATGGGATTTTAATTTAATCTTAGCACTGGAAGTGCTATTTTTAATATATGAAGTCAAATATGGAATCAAAAATATATTTAAAATAATTTGCATATAGACATGTAAAACATGATAACATAAAGTGTCAGTTATAATTCTGCAGAACATATAGGTTTTTTTTAAATTTTATATGGATTGTACTACTTTTATGCTATACAAGTATGTATACTTATATTGTGCAGATGCTACAGATTATTTTCTTATATTTCTCATATTTCAGCACTTATTTACTATATTAGGTTAAATTATTTTCTTCTCATGTTTTGAGTAGAAATTCAGGCCAAACTTATTTTATCAAAATAATTCAATGAAATTTGATAAACAGAAATGTGTGTATCTAATTGCACTCTTTCATATTAAATTGAAAGCCATGGTAAAGATAAAGTGGTACGAATACGACCTGTATAAATAGCTTTATGTCAATAAGCCATTCAAAAACAATCACCAAGGTAATAATCGTTACGATAACACAAATTTTTATCTGCATTTATAACATTTCATTGCCAGTATACAGTAATTCCTCATTTCCTGTCACAATAATAATTTAGACCCTTATTTTTACTTTACTTATTTTCTAAAATATATTATTTAATATACTTTATACTGGTAGTAAAAATTAGACCAAAAAACAAGTCTAGCATTGACTGGGGCTAGAAGGTCTCGGAGTGCAATCACTAAACATATTTACTGGAAGTAAAGAATTCCAATTTAAGTTTGTATCTCTGGACAGTTCGTACTTCAAAACGTGGCTCTAAGTACATAAAATTGCAATTATTATTTTGGCTTTCTAAAGCCAGTTTCGATAAATCTATACTATAATTGTATTCATTGTAAATTAAATTAATGATAAAAATTGCATAGAAAAACAATGATCAGCCTGAAGTAATTCGGTAGGTCTGAGTTCGTAATTACTATTAAAGCTAAGCACAGAGAACTTTGATTTAGAGGCGATAATTATCAAAAATAAAATATTTCTACGCAAAAATTTAACCTAATTAGTCAGTATTGTTCAAACTACAACTGAACTAGTCATTTTCGTGATACATTGTGATCACAGCAGGCACTGAGATTTTATAATCTAAACAATCATTAAAAGTTTGGTTATGTTTATGTCAGCTATGTTAATAAACAAAATGTATTAAATAGGCATTATGTTGTTGAAAATAATATTTATGAAGGATTTACCAGCTGCGAAATGTAGAGGAGTAGACTTTCTTCCTGCTGTATCTCTGGCATTTACGGTTTGTGGAGTAATTAGCTTTCTTACGCGAGCAATGTCCCCAGTTTTGCAAGCCTCAAATAAGTCCCTCAATGGATCATTCGAATTTGGCAAAGGTTCCATGGATGCTGTTAAAAGAGCTCGACGGGCAGCCATTCCTTACAAGAACTTAATTTATTTATACCATAACAAGGCGCCACCAAAATTAGTAATTATTATCTTTGCACTTTTAATTTTAGAAAGTAAATATAATGCATTGTTTTGCAATGTTTTAATTACTTCGTTCACAGCATTACAAAATGTGGCTACGTCTGTTGTTATTACCCAGTCAGTTATTGCAGCTAATAAAGTGGGGGAAAATACAAGCCGACCGTAGCTCACTTGACAGTTACTGCACAGGGTCAAACTAGCTGTAAAAGTCGCGCCTGAAAAAATTGCGCGGACAAGAAAGGTACTGCTCATTTAAATTTTAGTAACTTATTATCAAATAATTAATATACCTGTTTATCAATAATTATTCTACCTAACAAACAAGGTATTTTATGTTTATTTAAGCAATATGAATTAACCATCCAATGGGCGCTCTCCAAATGTAATTTTCTATTTTCATTTTCGATGGAATTGAAAATGTTTCAATAATTTATTGCCACAGAAGGTTGACTTTTACAATCAAATATAGCAGAATCCAGCAGATATAGTTTTAAATTCACAGAAAATTACTCTGTTTATTCATTTAACAGGAATTGTTGAGAAAACAAATAAATATGATGTTAGAAGATCCTATTAACAAATTTTGCCTATTATATACGGAGCAGTGATAATTTCCTCAGTTGTATGTATGTGTTTTATTTTTACAAAAGAATATCCCCTACAGAAACCGTTTAAAGTATACAACTATAGGGATCCACTACACAAAAACCAACCAAATTGATTAACAAGTAGATACATGTACCTGGCTGTTCAATAAGTTTTGCAGTTCGATAAGAGAGGACGTTGGTACTAAACTATTGCTTTTTTGTTATATTGATACACTCTTCAAATGAACGTATATGAACAAATAGAGAAGAATAAGAAAACATAAAAAATTAAAGATGTATTGGAAAATCGTCGAGTAACTGAAAGAGATTAATTACTATGGATGAGACTTTGATTTATCACCATGATATTGAATTAAAACAAAAGGCTAAAGGGTGGTGTGTACAAGATTCTTCGCCTCCGAAACGAATTCGTGTCCAGAAATCGGCCAAAAAGGTGTTAGCATCAGGTTTTTTGGGATGTGAAAGAAATTTTGTTCGAGAACTATTTGCAAACTGGGTAAAAATTATTTTTTATCAAGACAATGCACCGTATGACAAGAGCCTTTTGACAATGACTAAAACCCATAAATTAAAGTTTGAATTGTTGGAGCATCCAACGTATTCACTAGAAACTTCTCTCTGTTTCCAGACCTAATAAAATTCATACGTGGAAAGCGTTTGTCATCAAATGAAGAGGTCATAACAGATTAGATTATACTGAATAATAAAGTGTATTTCAAACTATAAAACTGTTTTTCTTATAGAGCCGCAAACCCCATTGAACAGCCCGATATATGACGCTTTTCAAAAGACAAAATTTTCAGTAGCAAACCAAACAAGTTATTATATGTGAAACATCTGTTAAAAAAGGGTTCTTCAAATTTATGTTTCAGTAATGATATGGTGCAGGCAAACAGATCAATCTTTAAGTACCTGTTGTATGTTCGGATGAAAAAGTCCATTAATAATTAGTTTTAACAGCTGATGGCTGATAGACATGCAGTGAAAACCACAAAAACGGTTTAAATTTTGAAGATGGAAAGATATATCATGTCACTAATATTGAACGCTTGTAAAACCGTTTAGGTTAAAATCTAATTATAAAGTGAAAATTCATAATTAGTATAAAGACCTGCAATTGACTTTACAACTTTTAACATTTCTGTAACGTGTCTTCGATTTTTTCCAATGCTTAATACAGAATTAATGAAATAGCACTTCCATTGCTCCAATTACTTCGAAATTTTAAATCTACTAATTTTATATAGCATTTTCACTGCAAGCACAACAACTAGTTAACTTTTACACAGTTCAAAACTGTAAAAGTAAATATGCACTACTTAATCTCAATTTTCTTATCTGCTATTATAGCTTTTATAGAAGAATAAACATAATTCGTTTTTTATCGTTGGCATCAATCGCTTATAGAATATTTCTCCGTGAGACAACAATTTATCTCTTTTTTTACCTCAAATGTGAGTTTTGTAATTTTGTAATACTTTAATTTTCAAAATTATTCCATCCTTATTCGCTACCTAGACCACAAAAGAAAAGTGTCGGTTCAGCAATTTCGTCTGCGCGTTGATGAGTCGGATAATCAGAAGACTTTATATATACTGGCCGCAAGTGAAACCTAAACATTCAATGTATTAATTTTTTTTAAATAAGCAGAACAATACTTACGTAAGATAAAATATAATGGAAAAATGTCATTTTTAAAAATGTTGTTTTGTCAGTTTTCACCTGCGGCCAGTATAGATTAATAAATTTGGAATCACACCGGAATGTATAATGTAGAATATAAAAAATGTTTTTAGAATTGCAAAAATAGGCTGTTCCAGGTATATAAGTATGAATCGCGGTTTTTGAAAGACAAATATACACATTAACTTGAGTAAAATGATAAAACGTGTTTTCTTCAAAGTATGTTGCTATGCTTTTCATACATTTTCTTTTCATCTTTCGGAAAATTTGTGAACACCACACCAGTAGAAATCCTTCCCTTTTGCCGCAAACCATTCATCGCAGCATTTTTTCACATCTTCATACCAATCATAACACTGTTCAGCAAGAGCATAACCCATCGTTGTAAACAAGTGGTGATCGGAAGGAGCCAAATCTAGTGAGTCGCATAAGGTAGAACTTCAGCTGAGCGCTTCCAATGAGTTGCAAAGTGATTTTGTCAATGGAGCATTATCATGAAGAAAAATGCCTTTGCGATACTTCTTTCGGTATTCTGGCCTTTTTTCAAGCGGTGAATAGTTCAAACTGTTTAACTGTTGTTAAAATGTACTATTAATCGTTTCCTCATATTTTAACAACTAATAATTGATCAAGAAGACCATCACCTTTTTTCCAAAGCGATTGGGTCTTGTGATTGATTTGAAAGGTGTTTCCGGGTCTAACCATGATTCCTTACGCTCGACATGCTCATAATCATAAACCCATTTTTCTTCCCCTGTTATAATACGATGCAAAACGGCTTTCTTTTGTAGCAAGTGAGCAAAATTGTATACGTTTTTTGAGCTTTTCTATTTGTTTGTTGTTAAACTCATCCCTTCTGTCAGTCTTTTGAATTTTCCCACCTCTAGTAGGTGATCTGAGACAGCATATTGAGTAACACCCAATTGCATCGCGAGGTGTTTTCGTGTTTGCGAATCATCTTCGTCCAACAATGATTGCAATTCTATATATTCTACGTTGTTGACAGTTGTCTATGTTCCTTGTCCGCGACATCGAAGTCACCACTTTAAAAACGTCGAAACCTTCGTACACACATGCCTCACGTTGGAGCATGTCCACCATAAGCTTTTCAAAGTAATCGATATGAATTAGAGGCAAGTTTCTTCAAATAAACCAGAAAATAAATTCTTCTTGTTTCGTTTAAATTTCGCCATATTGAACACAACAATACAACACGATGAACATATTTCTTCAATCTCTTATTAGTGCGCATCTGAAGCTTGTTGATTGTATAACATAATGGCGCAGCGTCAAATCATTTTAGCACAAACTGCATTGGTACACCATCTGCTGTCTAAAATCTGCATTTCATACTTGGGCAAGTTGGCGAGGCAAATAAAACTACTATTGAAATAAATACATATCTATTTGTTATACAATGCTACAGTATAGAGATAAATAAATTCTAAATAAAGTATTTTAGATTAATAATTTCATGATTGTATATGTATTTAAATACATTATCACAGAGACATCAAGTATTTTTACAAAGATAGATCTACTTTACAGATAAATACTGTCAGGTCACAATAATTATGGTTACATATATTTTGGCACATGGATTACAAATTATACTAATAGAGAAAAGATCACAGATTTAGAAAGGGTAACTATTTTTCGAACTAGTAATATATTGTTTATACACATATAAAAAAGAATTTATAACCTCTACGTTAACATAAGTTTATACAAATGTTTCTTAATAACCTCTCTAACAAAAATGACTAATGACGAGATATGTACATGTAATAAAATGTACCGCAAACTTGACAAAATCGTAGATAACAACAGAGCTAAAAGTAATATTTTGCAGTACTTAATTATTTGAACAAATATGAGAAAATTTCAAATGCCACTACCATAAAAATGTAAATACCAATGTTCACTCTTTACCACCGTATAAATACCAAAAATATAATTACATACTTGATTTAATACAATCTAAATCCATGTAATTGCCTTACATAAACATAATGAAGAGCTGTGTCTGTGCTACATTTCATTAAATTGGTACCAATATGTCTCATAATCGAAAACAATAAGAGCCTTTTCTCTGCATAGACATTCAACTGTAGAAATTATGGTAGAAAGGGATGAGATGAATATATCTAATTTATAAAAATTATTCCTAACATTTCAGGTTTGAAACACTTCCAAATCACCACAACATATCAAGAAACATTTGTATGTTATATTTGAATGGAAACCATGATTACATTTTATTGAAAGGAACAAAAAGTAAACACTAAACTAAAATATCTGATTATTTTACAATATTAAAAGCTGTTAATTACACAGACAAAACACTTATTTGGGACTTTAAATGCTTTAAGAATAGTCAGTGTATCAAATATGGGTTTCCATTCAATTTATAAATAGTCAAAATATAATATCAACATGATTTTAAAGAAATGTGTTAATCCTCTAGGGATATTAAAAATCTACTTTCCCTAAATGGGGTTCACAATTCGATTAACAATATAACTACCAACATGTTCCTACATTTTTATATTGAAAAGTTAAATACAGAACCGTAACTAGCAAAATGAGTTTCAAAAAATTCTGAGCAAACTGTACACATTTTCCATAAACTTTTTGGTTGCACTCCTACATAAATTTAAACTCTCTATGTGGCATAAACGAATTTGTTGTACCCATCTTCTCTGTACCTACCTAGTTACAGCACTGGTTAAACTTAATTTCAAAAATACTTCTCAAACTCGAATCAAAACATTCTTCTTATAAAAATGGCGATAGTTTCATAAGTGTTAGTTGAATTTTATGATATTGCATTTTGACTTAAAAAATAAGTCTGTTGTTTCAATAGCTAAAGTTCTTTTTAATGTCCTTTTAATTACTTATGTGGTCAGTAAAAATAACTAAAATGATAATATTTTACAATTCGTTGTAAATATAATGAAGTTATCAAAATAAATATTAATAATGAGTACTAGCCAGAAAATAGTTTTGCACACATGAGCACTTAAGCTAATGAAACACATTTATAAAATCTAATTATAAACTAGGCCATCCAAAGCAATACATATCTTGAAATATATATGAAACACGAACTATTAATATAGTAATATCAGCCAAAAATATATCTATAAAAGTCGACAAACTGACATACCAATTCTGTTGCTAACGATCAGGGAAATTTATATCACATAATTATTCTCATGATAAAGTATCCTATTTTTTTAATGAAATAGTCTAAACATGTTTGTCTTCCTTAATGAAAAATTTAGACCTTTGGTTAACAGACAATGAATGGCAGAAATATAGAATATACACTTTATATATTTATATTAAATTAGAATTTATGGGCTCAACACACGAACACACCTCTAATAGTATCAATAAATTTTGTTTTATTATATTGCAGACTTTTTCCTTCATATACAGGAACTTGTGTGTTATGGTATGTTTAAGAACATTTTTCTAACCTTCTACATTTTCTGCAGTATTAATTTTTTGATATTGAATAATATCAAATACTTGAGAAAAATAGATTAGCTTGTATTCAAATATAAGACTTTATAATTTCTGTATTGTAACTTTGAAATTTTTAACCTTAATTTTCTAATTCAATGACAATAAATCATTGTGAACTCTGTTATGAAAATCTATACATACACTAAGTGTAGTGTTTTTATCATTTTAATATCTTATAATTTTCCAAAAATAAGTCCATTTATCATCTACTCTATTTTTTAAACCTTCCACATTAAAATTTTTCTATTTAATTTCTTTAGTAAATATTATTTAAAACCTTTAGTGGTATATATTCAAAAGGTTTAAAAACTGTTTGGACGATATATGGTTTAATTAGTTTAGATCGAAAATATAGTTTGATTTCATTTTTAAATCTTTTAAGGAACAAAGTGAGAATTATGACGAGTAGATTTATATAAAATAGGATTTTCTCTTAACAAACATGACATGGATTTAATAAAATATTTCAAAATTATATGGTGTGCCAGTTTGACAGTAGTTGACCAACCTTAGCGGATGAATGCTGCGTTAAATTGTAATAGATAGCCTCACCCCCTGCTAGTATTGCCCCCCAAACACCAAACGTTCCATAATCAAATATAGAATGATTACAAGATGCAAGTATCGCCAGGTCAAGACCAGGAGAGTTAGGTACTGATTTTCTAGTTACATATGTGTTTGGTTTAGTCAGAAAATGTTGGTGACACCATACTGGATCATCACTAACTACTATAAAAGTAACATTTTTGTATTTAGACTCAAAATACTTCATAGCAGAAAAATAAAAGTGAGTATTAGCAGGATAGGCAGCATATTTTCTCCATATATATCCTATGTAATCTGTTCTACGTACATGAACACTGACATATACTGTATTTGAAGAATATTTGTTTGCTAAATGTAATATTTCCTGACTTTTTTCTAGCAATTTTTTTCTGATAGTAAACTCTTGAGTAATATCTTGGACCCATGTTAATACTAATTCTGGTTGTATAGAATATCTTGGCAACAGTATGCTTTGGTTTGTATAGTTCCATGCATCAAGAGATTTAACAAATTTCGAAAAATCAACTGGGCAATGGCCTATTTCTTCAAAAGTTGGCACCGTTAAAGATTCAAATACCTGATCTAGTTTCATACGAATGCATCTTGGCACATACGGTTCTAATCCAGTTCTTCTGCTTAACGCCCAAACAGAGGCATATTCCCACATTTGATTTCCAAGTCTTCCACCTTGCATAATCGTAACAACTCCATATTGGGGACATCTTATTCTTCTCCAATGCTTTTTATGTTTAAAATTTGAAGTGCACAGTGACTGCTCAAAATCCAAGAATGTTTTTGAAATACCATGCTTAGTATTTATGTTGTACAACGGAAACAAAAATACATGCACAAATGATATTACACATAATGCTAATATTGTAGCTATAAATAATAAGTTCTGATTGGTATTTATCATTGTATTATTAGATTATTTAATACTTTGATCTAACTCACTCTTACTACTCCTAAAATTAAGCATTTTTCTAATTAAATGCCAGAATATGAACCTACATCTTGGTATTGATTTTTCATCTCATCTCTCTCATCATGAGATAAAGATGCTGCAATTACTATGTATGACATTCATTATTGCATAATATAATTTTGGTTGATTTACATGAATATATGTGATAAATTAATAAGAAAATTATTATTTGTATGTTTATTTGTACAAAATACAATCATTTTCCTAATTTATTGGAGGTTATGTTGACAAAATATCGACGGCTAGGGATGCGAGTGAAAGATAGGGATGTACATGTAATAATTGAATATTATTATGGGAACATAACAAAAATAGAGATAAAATTGTTGTTACACTGAATAGAATAGTAGCAAGTAAGTGGATAGATTTTGAATTGTTGATTTAAATTGAGCAAATATTTTTAGTGCAGATCCCCTTAGAAGATGAAACAATTAGTTCCAATTCGATTTTTCACTTTTTTTACAAAGAATGAGACTGCATCTGAAAACGGGTCAGATTCTTTAGCTTGGTGACTTGAGTTTTTCCTTTTTAGTTAAAAACAAAAAGTGAACACCAGATTATCAAATGTATATACCAATAGATTAGCCTTTATTTTTTTTTAAACACAGTAATAGAGGATTCTTTAGTATGATATATTCAAAGATTATTAAAAAAATATATTTTATTTTTAAATACAGTAAAAATGTTTTTAACATCAAGTGCTAATTGGAGTATTTTGTAAAATTTGATGTCTCCTTTTCAAATGTGAATGTAAAGATCCGTTTTGAGTAAACGCAGCTCCACAAAATTTACATACGTGAGGCTTTTCTCCAGTATGAGATAAAATGTGCGTTTTCAAAGTTCCAGGTTGCAGGAACTTTTTAGCACAAATATGACATTCATGTTTTCTATCACTTGTATGAGACTTCATATGCACCTAAAATAATAATTATGAGTTAAGTTATTTGGCCAAGTGTATACTTATGAAAAGCATGTGATATTTGTTCAATATTGAATCTAAACTAAATATTTCAGGTTAATTCACTCCTAAACTAGATTTAGATCTAAGAAAAAAGTTTTAAGATTTATGGATTAAAGCAAATTTTCTATTATTGATGCATGTTATTAACCTTAAATTTTGAAAACACATTTAGCACTAATGATAGTAAAATGCAAATGCAAAATTCGAATCGAAATAGGAATATTCATCAAAATTATTTCTTGATTGGCATTCGTTATTGTTTTTCCATTTTTGTATTAGTTATTTGTATTGTTTTAGACTTGTTAAGTTGTATCAACATACCTGACATCTCACTAGAGATGTATTAACATCATAACTATTATATATTTCAACTTACCCTTAAATGACTAGCAGCAATATACTTCTTTGGACATAGTGTACATGCATATGGCCTGTCTCCAGTATGATACCGAATATGAGTGTCTCTATCATCCTTTTGTCGAAATGCTTTTCCACAATGCCAACATTTATATGGGCGCTCTCCAGTATGCCGTAAACTATGTTTTCGAAGCTGTCTACTGGCTGAAAGTAGTTGTGCATTTTTAATTAAATGATACTAACGCTTCTTCATATTATTATATTATTATTTTAACTCTCATATTTGCCAAATTATATTCTGTGAAGCAAAACAAAAAGAATTTTTTAAATTTTTAAAAAAAGGAAACAATGCAAACCAAACAAAAAACATATATGATATGTATGAAAATGTCATAAAAGTATATTTAAAATGTTCATTGAATGATATAACTGAATTAAAAATAGGAATGAGATGATTAGTCAAATAAATGAGTCTAATGATAAATCACATGACTTTGCTTTAATAATGGTTCAGCCCCTGAAGTTGCTTACACGAAATACAAATGGATCGTCGCTCCATGTACAAGAAATTAAACACTTTATACAAAACAACAATATTGTCATCTCTCTTCTCTTTGGGACACTTTACCAACGAAAAATCACATTAAATTCCCAAAATACAAAGAATATCCTATAAACCGGAAAAACATAACAAGAGATAATATTAAACATCAGTTAGTGGAGAACTACAACAAAAAATACTGCTAAGCTATTGTAATTGATCATATAATACAATATTAAATGTATTCTCCATATATAGCACTGCTCCCCAAGCATTGTCAAAGAAGAATAAAACTTAGGCTTCTCTCAACCTTAGGCAAAAGATTATTGTTGAAAAAGATTTCAACACCAAGCAACAGCAATGTGGTTTAAGGGATCACTGGGCCAGAGGACAGGAGAGTATCCCCAGTGTTAAGCGTGCACATTAACAATTTTTGAACAAAGAAACTAAGGAACTGGTCGACCGACGTAAGAAAAACACCTGACTTAATTGACTTCCGCCTATTCAAAAATTTAAACCCAAATTTATGCACAGCCGGCCCTGACACAAACTAGTTGGTGATCATTCATCAATAATTGTAACCATATCATCACAAATCATACTAAAGCTTACTCTACATTGAAAACAAAAACAGAAAATACTTGCAGCAAAGTATTAACCAAATATAGCACAGCTCAAATAAAAGGTACAGTGTGGATTCTAGCCATTGAACTGTAGCATTTTGTCTGGGCTGCAACTTCTAGTCGAACTAATAAATTAAAAAACTGTCTGACTGCTTTAAAAGCAAAAATAGCCGAAGAAAAAAGACTAGGAAAACATTGGCAAAACAATTAAGTAAGCTACAGAAAATAAAAGGACACTCTTGATAAAGCAAGCAACAATATCTAGAAGATGATGATAACAGTGACAAATGACAGTACATAAAAATACTTGAAATATCTTGACATAGTCACCAACATTCAACACAGAAGGCAGCATTATTTTTGAAAAGGCCATTAATTAATTATACACCAGTCAAAGAGCTAAATGGTTTGTGAGCAAAGATTCATCAAGAAAAAACAACAGCATTTTAAAGAAAATGCATTCAAACCATTTCTTTACAAAATCTAAGATGAACTAAGCTGCCAGACTAAATTCACCCAACCTAACAAGCTAACTAAACAAGTTAACCCAACAGGAATTACATCAAGATATCAACAAAGAAATCAACCTCAAAAATTTTCCAGATTTTAATATTAGTTTTAATGAACTACCCCAAACTGCAATCAAACATGTGACAGATGTTCAATGTCATCACTACAATTTGACTATTTGAATAACTGAACATTTTCAAAAATTATTATGATCCCAAAACAAAATAAACCAACAGAAGATCTTACAGATAAGCCATAAGCCTGCTCCCAATCCTGTCAAAAGTCTGCAAAAATTTGTATTAAAAAAGTCACTAAATAACAACAAAATAATTCTATGCTATTAATTTGAGTTCAGAAATAAACATGATGCACCCACGCAGATATATAGGAAATTACGCAAACTTTCGACAAAGTCAAAAATAAAACACCACTTACCCTACCAGATCTATGAAATAATAAAGTCGTACATATCAGATAAACATTTCTTTGTCAAACATCATGGGAAAATTACTCATCTAAACCAACATTGACTCTAGTGCAGCAAAGCAGTGTTTTGGATCCCTTTTTATTTTAAAAATAATGTCTCAGCCTCCCACTGATTTCAAAGTTCATAAGATAAACTCTAGCAATGATTAAAATAATGGAGGATAAAAGTGAACACATATAAGTCGAAACATATTACATTCACCAAAAGAAAAAACAGTCCTTCTATTAAATTATATGGTAGCAAACTTAAACATAGAGATAAAAACAAAATATTTGGAAATGTACTTGGAAAGAAAACAACAATATCTCAAATTTCTGTAACAATAAACTACTCATTTACAAGAGTATAATAAAGCCAGTATGGTACTCAATTGGGAGATATCGCGAGCAATATATCATAAGGTATCCATCCCAATTGCTGAAATCAACTTGTAGGAAACCCTCAATAAATGAATACATAAAAACGCTATTTTTAAAACGCAACTTGTGAAAAAACGTCATTGAAGAAAAATTATACATTGCAGAAATTGTTTCAAAGCATTGTTCCTGAATATATAAATCAAAAACAAACTAGGGCTTTTAGACATGCAACTGCACTTGTTAAATATCTCTATAGATTCATACTTAGAAAAACCAGTTAAATAAATGTTGCTTTTAATACTTACAAGCAAATGATGAGTCACATACTGTACATTTATATGGCCTCTCTCCTGTATGAATCCTCATATGAATAGATAAATTAACATTTGTTATACATCCACGACCACATATAGTACACACATATGGTTTTTCTCCTGAAATGTATTTGATAATTATTAGATAACTAAAAATCATTAAATTCTTGAACAATATGAGTGTTACTGAAAATTATTTTTAATGAATTTATTGTCTCTATTCTACCTGTATGACTTCTTAAATGCACAGTCAGATTAGAAGCTTGGGAAAATGTTTTATCACAAATATTGCACTTGTGTTGCTTTTCATTACCATGTGTGAATTTGTGTTTATGCAACGAGCTTGGACGTGCAAAACTTTTGTTACAAATTTCACAAGAAAACGGCCTTTCGCCAGTATGAGATCTCATATGCACTATCAATAATTGATTTTGGCGATATCTAAAAGAATCAAATTTTATTACGGTAATATTAACCAAAACTTTTGGGACACAGTCAAATGAAAACCTAATATTCACCATAAATCACATTCCTTGCAAAAATTGGCATCTCTGTTAGTACATACTGATAGTACCATCTATATAAGGAGAAAGGACGAATGCATAGTGAAAACAGGTCTACACAGTTGCTACTTCAGTTTACCAATTTTTGCGAAGAAAATGTTTTGTGGTGGATATTCAGTTCTCATTTGGCTATTCTCAACATATCAAATTATTTTATTGATGTCATGATTTTTCAATAGGTATATAGGCAAGCTGCTGCACCCTACAAAACCTTAAACTTAAACCCTTATTCTGAATTACTGTAAAATTTTTTGTACATAAAAGTCCATAATTTTAATAAATATTAAAATTTTGTAAAATAATCTCATAACTTCATACTAAACACTAAAAACTTAGTTATAGTATTTAACTTCTAAAGAGAATAAAACATATGGTGATATGTATTATAAGGGCTAGACCATATATACATTTTTGATTACAACTCGCCAGTGCAACAAAATGTCCTCATTTTTAGTGAGACTAAAATTTTAAGCAGCATAAATAACAATCAACGTACCTTTTTCCACAAATGGTACATTTATAGTTTTTTTCTGTAGTACTATCTTCTGAATGGTTCTCTTTGAAATGCTTTTTTAAAGTTTTCAGATTTGAATATGCAGCGTTACACACCTGAAATAATAATATGCTAGAAACTTTGTGTAGGTACATTTATAGTGTTTAAACACATACAGTGCATGAAAAGATTTCTCCAATTTTAGCTATGTTGATATTTTCAATTTTTGTCAAAGAGTGCGTATCCATATGTTTTTCAAGATCAGACGAAGAACACATTTTTCCACAAAAACTGCAAAAGCACTTTGTTTGACCTGTATGGACTTTTGTGTGTTCTCCTAAACTCCATTCATCTGTTAAGTAATTTGTTATAGATGTAAATAAACTAATTGCTAACTCAAATGTCCAAACAAAAGATTATATATTGTAAGCAATATTAGAAATAAAACATGAATTACCTTTAAACATCTCTTCACAAAACTGACACTTGTACAAGTGAGTTAAACCAAACCCATCACAAGCTTCTTCGGAATTATTTTGTATATGCATTATATTCTGTTCAGATTCCCAAGTAGCTGGTAAACATTGTTCTGCAATTGTTTGCAAGCTTTGCATAGTTTCCGCGAGATCAGTAACCACTGAAAGTAGGAATCATACAGTAGAATATTGGAAAGCTATGTTTTAAAATCCTCAAAAATTTACCTGTATTTTCAGAAGTAAAATTTTCTACAAGCGAATGTGCATGATCATCATTAAAAATGTCACTAAAAATTGAAGCCTGATGTAAATCTTCACTGTTATTAAATATGTTATCATTTTTAACAGGAATAATTTGATGTGATGCGTGCAAGTTTACTGTCTCCATATTTAGACTATTTATGTATTGTCGCAAAGTGTGATCTGATTTTTCACATAATTGTTTGAATGTAAACGCTCTGTTAATCATCTGCAGACACTGGGTGCAAATTTGATCGGGGAGACCATCACCTTCAACAATCTAAAATTGAAAACAATTGTTTCATATTAGATCCATATCTACAAATGCTGGAAAAGGTTTGCACTATGACACTACTTTATGTCTCAGTGGTCTACTTGTTAGGCTCAGATATTCGGTAGTGGTTAAGTAGTTTTGTAGTATAGCTTCAAGCAATGTTTAAATAAGGACCAATGCTTAGGAAAAAAATGGCTCTTGCACTAGGTGATGCTTGATCATGTGTATTACCAGGAAGTACAAAAACATTTAAAAGGAAAATTTCACTCTAGACGACAATGAAAAGGAAAGAAGTTCACAAGCGTCTTGCTGTGAGGGAAATGCTTCACAAAAGTAAAGGAGTGAGCTACCAACAGATTGATTTTAGCAATTAGCTTTTTTCCTATACATATATCAAATATATTGATGCAATTTTGAAAAAAATGTATCCTCAGATCTGTATGTCTCAAATATTAAAACAAAATTTTTAATGGTCCAAATAGGAATATTTTTCAATGGCTAACCTATTAGCCTATTTAAAACCCCATTGATTTCCAAAACAGACTTTTTCTGAAAGCAGTAAATTTTTATTTAACCTTTGAATAACAATGCGTGGTTTCTTGATAATCTCTGACATACAATTTTTATAATAACTTGTTTATTGTACCCTTTAACAAAATTGCCACTAGCTATTTGTAGTTATATGCTTATGCATATTAACTCTCAGTATATTGTAACTTGTAATCAAGTATTTAACACATTAAACTCCCATGCTGCTGCCATTTGAGAACAACAAATTTCGAAGAAAATGTCCAAGCAATACATAAAGTCTAAGTCAGATAGACATTGTATAAAAATTTGGACAGCTTCTGATGTAAAAAACAACACATTTATGCCTGTAAGTTAATACTGGTGCACCTGATGGTGTAACAAAGACAAACCAATATTATAGCAGTTGTTTTTGTTTTGTACACTTGCTAATTATTTGTTGAGTAAAATAAAAAAACCTCACCCTATTTGTTATATTACTAAAAAAACAAATGAGAACCGTATCAAACCAACGTGATGATAACACATTTTATCTATCAAGACAAAATTAAATCAAAGACGATTCAACAATATAATGAAACTAACGGCGAGTTTGACAATACTGTTAAATTAATAAGACAACATATGCGTAGCAGAATAACACTACACTCACTATACAGACTATTTATGAATATTATCTCTACTTACTCTTTGCATGGTTTTGTGGTGCAAGTTTTTAAAAAAGTCTGATTGAAAAAAATCATTTTTCACTATCAAAAATATGTGCAAAATATAAATTTCATAGTTTGTATGTTAAATTGGCTCCCAAATACTGTATGTTAACCATAATAAAAATGTTATAGATATTATATAAGTTCAGTTTCCTTTGAAACTGTATTGATAATTAATATTAACATAATTAATAAACAAACCAAATTATTAGGGATCCTGACAAGGTATTGATATCAGCATTTAAGGGCTAAAGAAATAAATCCAATTTCAACATTTCCAAAGAGATCAATATCTAAAATTAAATATTAATCTACAATTCACGGAAGCGAATCTGCGGGTGATTACTAAATATCAGCATACTATACTCTGATACGAAGCTCGCTAAACAGCCCTTCATAGAAGAAAAAAAAGTCAATACTCGCTAACCCACAAAGAGAAAAGCATGGGGTTTTAAGTCATCAAACCTTAAATGTGTCTTAGATTAAGATGCTGTGGGTTGTTTTAGGGGAAACATGATGGCATGATCAAATATTACGTTAGTACTTTTCTAAGCAAATTATATTATGCATGCTAACTTATATAAATTAATACTGTCGAGATCACAGTTATTAGTGTGATAACAACAAGTTTTTGTTCAAAGAATGGTGTAAGACAGAGCAGTTTAAACAGAATATTCATTGCTTAAAAATCCCACAAATAACGACAGGTGAAAGTATGGGGTCAGTAAGCTAATTATTAATACTTGTTCTCTAAAATTTTCTTAAAAGCATTTTAAGCTGATTAAACTTATTAGAGAATTCTTAGAATTACCTGAATTGTTGCACAGGACATTAACATATTTGATAGATTATTACCGAATATGGGGTTAAGTCCAACTTTTTCACATAAACACGCACGACATATTCTATCTAATTTCATAGTTAGTTTAGAAAATTAAATTTTACAATAATCATTACAGTTAAATATTTTACTTCTTGAACAGGTATTAAACAATTTATTTGGAAGTTGAAAACAAGGTTATGGTTGATGACAAGTTCTTCTTTTTGTTCTGCGGTCATATTTTAACATGTGAACAGGGTGTAAGCCCTTAATTTTGGATATCAAAATTTATCAGTATATTTTGTAGTGAGGTGTTTTGTAACATTCGATTGTAATTTATACAAACTATGATTTTTCATGCGGCTATGTATTTTACATACATTAACAAGTGAACATTTACTTTAGTCTATCGGAAAGTAGCAGTTATTAATGTATATTTAGTGTGTTTTAAACGTTGTATAACATAATGATTTTTCTATCAAAATAGCAATTTAATATTGCTAATCGTTCAATTAAATGGCTGTCATTGTAACACTGAATTCTTGCAATTACAGAGCAATTATGTGTTATTCACTAAACGTACAAAGCAACGCTGCAAAAATTAATGCTTACTCGATATCTATTTCTTGCTAAATATAACCAAGTTGAGGCCTATTTGTTAGCTGCTAGTTGTTTATTTAAATATTTTATTAATAATTCAATTTATTCAAACTAATGATTTCTTAAATTCTCTATGCTTCAATATATTTTTCTGGAAATATTAAACATTTTCTAAAAAATGCAATAATACAAACAAAACCATTATCATTTAAAAAAGCAATAATATAATAATAATAATTAATACAATTAAAGCACACAAATGTAGTAATTTGACCTAAAGCAATAAACATTTAAGAACGAATTTGTATTTCTACGGTTTCTGGAGAATTAAAAATCATACAAGGTTTTTCTAGCAGAACGTCACATCAAAAAGAAATGCATAACGAGATAATTAAAAATTCATATTGAATTCGATTCAATACAAACCTCCAAAATAATTATTCGAAATGCCAATGAAAGATTTTTTAAAGTTTTGCTAGTATGTTTTTATATTGTCTTAGCAAGTGGGATGATTAATAATATAATAAAGTTATACTCAGATATTTTTGTCAATACAATCCAACAACGATAGTTTAAAAAGTCATAGCGTAGATTTTTACGAAAGTTAATTATTTAGCTACTTTGTTATTTATGTCAAGGTGAATCGAAAGTTGACTTTCAATCATACTCATTTTGTTGTATTGAATGATTTGGCATATAATTGTGTATTTCTTTTTAGTGAATTTTTCGAGAGCCTGAAAATTTTTTACAGAAAATGTCATTTTCAAGAGTAAATATCCAATTTTTGCCAGCCAATCGTAGGAGCGGTCGTAATTCGAACGAGCACAATTCTTTTCAAATGCCTAAAACAAAAAGTTTGCTATTGTGACTAATGCTAATCGAAAATCCCCATAAAGAAATTTGCTGATGATTATGGACTAAGAATCATTTGTCATGAGCGTCGATTTTACGTATGCTTCACTAATTGTGCCTATGCGAGAACATAGTGTGAATTTTGTACCCCTTTCTCATTAAATATATATGTAATGCTTAATAAAAGTACAAGTTTATTAAAGAGCATATATGTCAAAAACCGTAATAAACACATAGAAATCGTCATAGATTTATTGAACAACCTAATAAAATAATGTTGGTGTTTAATAAAATCAAGTGTACTGCAAATTATAAAATCAAGTCTTCTGCAAATTCCCATCGTTACTTATGGCAACCAAACAATAACAAGTGAGCTATTAAAAGAGCATTTGTTTAAATTCATTTATTAAACAGTAAAACATATATGCATTTGAAAATCTAGGTAATCGAATACGAACGGTATATTTTCCTAAAAAAATATATTGTCAACACTGCAATAATATTACTTTAGTATTATTGCAATGGTCCCAATAAAAAGCTCGCAAATATCTCCAAGTGAAAAGAAAATAATTTATCTGAAGGCAAATTTTTCCAATTTGTCACATGGTTTATTACAATCAAGTGAGTTTTTGGTCTTATTATTATTATCAAACTTTAAATCATGTTCAAGTGTATTTTTGCTTTTGATGTTAATAGTTTTTTTGTGCCCTTTGGTGGAAAATGAAAAAGTACTGCAAACGCAGGTTTCTGCATATACGTAATTTCTAAGTCTGGGTAAATAATGAACCTTGCTTTTAGGTGAGGCTGAAAACAATTTATTAGGAAAATTTGGTTGGATTAGATTGGGAGACGTAGATATACCTTACATTTTTCGAGCAGATGGAAAATATTGCGCTGCAAGAATAGTGGAGATGCAATTACTCAGAAAGTTTGAAATTCTTCTTCATAAGGACATTTACACGTGCGCAAAAATTAGATGTTGGCAAATGACCAGTGGAGAAGCGAATTTATTTAACGAAATCAATTTTTGTCATTGCGATGGAATGTACGGAAGAACGCATTTTAAGGACACTGATATTTTAATAAAATTAGAAGATGTGCAACAATACCAAGTCTTTCTCAGTAATTGTTATAGCAAATTAACAAATACCAATATTGATAAAACTAAGAAATGCGGATTTGTTAAGATAAATAACGATTCCATTGTACCATATACAATGGTTAATACAACGATGTATTTACCCTTATTTTATTTTGAAGGAGAAGTTGACGATGTAAAGCCATTTGCAATTGAAATAAGAGGGTGGGATTTAGCGTATCTTAAGTTCTGCTGTAAAACACAAGGTATTAAAAATGCTCTGTATGACCATGACGTCTGCGAAGTCGTTAGTTTAGAGGAAATCAAGAAACATTTTCCTGCAGAAACCTCGTTCGAAATTTATTGGCCGCACAAAGTTGTGAACGATTTGCTGCTTCCAAGAACTGCATCCCAAATTACCGCTAAACCAAATTATTACAATAGAAAAATTTCTGAAATTCGCAACGCACCGTTTAATATTTTCAATAAAAACCCATTGAACTCCCAATTGAACAGTTTTCCCGCAATTGGAAAGAAACACCAACACGACGCAAATTAAATTAAGAACTATGAAATCATAATTTATATTAATATAAAACGATAGAAAAACTTGCATTGAAAATGTAAATTACTTATGGTTTCCGTTTGGAAGTACACCATGAGCGAAAGCAGTTTACACTGGATGGCGTTAGATTTTAATTATGATGTATTTTAAAATATTGCCATTTTGTCTACTTATAAGTTCATTTTCGTCACATTTATCGTTAATTTTTAATCAAATTTTAAGAACAAACACTTTAAAAAATCTGTGGTATTAATATATATTATAGGATATAAATTAGTACGTCTACTCAAAAATTATAATCATAAGTAATAAAATTATTATTATAAAAAAATGTTAATTTTGTTAATCAAAAATGCAAATACATAAATATCGCTCTCAATGGTTTTAACACGTACATTGACATTTATAAAGTAAAAAATCTTCAACTATAAAAATATTAAATTTGAATTGGTTGAAAACTAGTAACTATTTTTGTCTCATGCTTGGAGCGTGACGATCAAGTTCGTTTTAAAACGGTGGGAATTCCTCCTTGCCTGGCGTATTAGTTGAGTTTTATTACTTTTATCTGCTTTATACTCGTAGTCTGGTCGTGCTACATGTCTATCTTCATCCGATGTCAAACGGAGGAAGAAGAAACTTGAATAAAAGCATAAATGTGGATAAAATTTAATTCTTGAGTTCTAGTGCGGTGTGTTAGTAGTAGGTGAAATGGTGTTGAATTATTGCTTATTTCGATTATTTTTGTTAAGTTCATGTAAGTGCATAACATTTATGTTAGAGGTCAAGAGATAAACAATTATTCTAAAACTTTTGTATGAAACTGGTTTCTGCTAAAAATTTAAATGAAACCAAATATACCTTCGAATGTTTACATTGCCTAATGAGTGTAGATAAAAAATTGGAAAATTTACTGCTTGTATATATACATATATAATAAATCGCTAAATTAAATACACGATTCCGGTTTAACCTGCCTCAATTTGAACCGCAAACTTCCAAATTTAAAATGCTGAAGAGGAAGCCGCCAACAATTACGTTTACACTTATTATCATTTTCACTTACAATTTTATAATTTATATTCATTTTTGTTTTTTTTATATATAAAGTGTACCTTTGCATCTCTTAAAAATTGTGAATATACCCAAGTTTGGAAATACAAGAAATGTTAGATTACAAAGTATGTTACTTCTGAATACATACGAATAATGTATAAATGATATACTTCATACATACAAAAATTCAAAATTGAGATTCCTTGAGTGACGTTGGTGTATATACAGAGAATAATAAGTGTCCTTCACCTTTGAAATTTCCCTTGATCATATCTTTTCACTTAAATTACATCGATTGGTTTATTAATTATTAAGTTTTATACTAAGTGATTTAACAATAAAATTTAAAATCCAATAGTGCTTATTCGATATTCTTGCAAACAATTTCGTTTAATTATTTCAGACTACAATAAAGACCATGTACAAAGTGTCCATATAAAATATTCACTTCAAGTAGAACGTCTCAACCTAGTTATAAAATCAAGCAGATTGTAATGGCACATTTTTGTTTTACGGAAATCGTAGCTATAAGTACTTACTCTTATTTCGCAGATTTTTCATATTGAATATAGTATAATATCTTAAAAAATATTTAATAATAATCTATACTATACAATAATACTATACAAAAATTTACATGAAAAACGACACAACACGATAAAGAAATAAAGTAATCATTTTATTATCAAAATAAAAGATACATTCGTCCAACATCCGTTGGCAAATTCAGATTTATACTGTTTACAGTGCAAAAAACTTTGCAAACTATACATATATAAAACAAAATTCCCAAACTGATCGATTGACTACTCATAAACGCCCAGTCCAAACCGCAGAGCCGAAGAAAGTTAAATTTATTGAGCACGTAACTTTTAATACATAGATAACAAATATGGGAGGAAGTTTCGAAATACATTTCTAAGGGGTTGAAATTGAGGACATATCTTAAACTAAAGATTTTGCAGACATGAAGGCTGAATATTCATTCATATTCAAAAAACATTGATGGTGTCGACCATACATGTCTATTTTTCCTCAAAGGCACAGACACATAAGGTTATTTTTGAAAAATCACCTCATAATTGGGTGAGGGGTAGCTTAATAGAGGGGTCAGTATCGAAAACAACATTCGATGCTAGATATGACAAAATTGAAATTAAGACTCTTTTTCAGAATTTATATTCTGTGTGTGTGTTTCACTCAGTTTTGATTAAATTAAGTTACTAATATTTGCACTACTTAAGAATTTTAATCGACGCCCTTTAAGAGTCAATTATGTCTCTTGTAGTCGAAACTGTTAATACGAAACTAATTATATTTATTTTCTTTTAAAATAATGACATGAGGAGCGATTAATACATCGATAGATATCATATAAAAATTATTTAAAAAAACGTGTTTTGCTTTTTTCTGAAACTACAATTAAAATAGGCTTAAGATGTAATGATTTTTTTTATATAAAAATAACTGTAGTTTAAAAGTCGGTAAAATTCGTAATAATCAAATGCGTGTTTTTATGTTGTCCTATAATTTAATTCATCGGGCGTGAAGGGGTAGTTTTTAGGAAATGCCGATATTTTGCAAAATGTCGCTGGTAAAAATGGAGCCTTTAATTTCCCATGTAATGAGCTATGAGATTCACCAGATGTCCATTTCTCATCAATTCAAGACGACGGAAAGAGGGAAGAGTTCTTGAAAATTGAGACTCATGATGGTGATAAAATGTACAATAATAAGTTTTCATCTTCTTTCGTCACATTTGTCATTGCATATGTTAGTTTTGAGTGTCAATTAATTTTGCTTGTCGGTTTTAAAATGAAGAAATCTGATGTAAGCTATGACTTGTTTAACGTGTTTTGTTCTTGAGAATGCAAAACATAGCGACAAGTTTTACGAATTAAATTAAGAAAACAGACAATGCATATAAAATGTTATATCCGAACACTAGAGGGTTTTATTATATTTCTATTTCCCCTAGTTTTTTGTTCTGTTCGATTCTATAAATCGTCTCTGAAAATGTAATATTCTCTATATGATTGCTAAGACTTCTTCTATAGTTCAAAAATTGATCTCGATAGGGTTAAGTATTCAAATGGCATAAGCCTTCGTTTTGATATTATGAGATAAAACTCCTCCTATTGCTTTTCTGGTCTGAGTTAAGTGATTCTGAGAAAGCAAGTGGCTGTTTTATCTGGTTTCCTATCTTTAAGCAAAATACATAATGCTTAGTAATTTTGGTTACATTTTTGATAGCTTCATATAAAATTGAACCATACCAACAGATGACGTATACCTTTGTAAGTTTTACATGCTACACAATTTAAATTGATAATAACCAACACAAAAACTTATTCTCAGTAAAAAATTAGAAACATTAACAATATACAAACATGAAAAACAAAATACTTAGTTTAACGAATATTGAGTATGAAAATGCTTTCTCTCAAAATCGCCATTAACTATATACAAATAAAAGAAGAGTAATAATATAAAAATAATATTTCTTATAACGTCGTTTTACATTTCTTCGCACCGTTTATTATTTTTAGCAGTTTACTTTTATCGTATTTTGATATTCTACACAATCTTGATATTTTACATTTTTATTTACAGTGAAAAGATAAAATGAGGGAGTGAAAAATGATTATAAAATGATAAAAACTCATTTTTAGTCATATATAATAAGAAATTATAAAATCCTTTTCGTAAAATTTTTTTAAAGGTATTATCTAACGGCCATTTGATTAATTTGTCTGTCGTTGTACTTTGATGTTGTGAACCTAAAAATGTAGTGCATCGTTAAGTTCCTACGAATTTAAAGTTAATTTTAATAATTTCTCGATTTGCATTTCTAACAATATTCGGTTAGTAGGTGATTCAAATAACATTTAACTACATACAACTTGATTTAACACTTATATGGGGTTTTGATGAAATTATTTATAAATAAATATCAAGTGCTCAAGCATAGTGAACTATGACTAACACACTATTAAATAAGTAATAGGACATGTAAACTCATTTGTACGCTTTATATAGTGCGTCTGGGACTCCCCTTATTTTAAAAGAAATCGAATCTCTTATCATAAGAAGTAAAAATAGCCTCTATGTACAAAATATTTACAGGCTATTCGATTTATAATAACAGAGACGAAGCCAAAACATAATTTCGTTGGTGCATGCAAATATAGCCCTGCCCTAAAACATCATAATTTCAATATACTTTAAAAACGTTTTTTCTTACTGCCAAATTATTTATTTGTTACACCAATTGTTGAATTCACACGTTTTAAATGGTGCAATTAAAATGTTTCCCAAATTACATTTTAGGTGTTAACATATTTGAAGCAACGGCAATAAATTACATTGAAAATGTTTCAAATGTTTCAAGAATTAAAAGGCAAAGTCGATGTGGGTAATTATATTAAGTTTGAAGCATCTTTGCCAAACATTAACCAAAAATTTTCAGGAGGGATAAATTTCAATGTTCTGATGGCCAATGTATAGATGAAGAATTTAATTGCGACGGTCCGAAACATTGTACAGATGGTTCGGATGAAACGGACCATTGTAAACAATTGCGGTAAATATACGATATTTGTATTCATCAATGATTATAAAATAATACATTAACCATTTTAGATGCCCAAGTTATTTATTCCGTTGTGACTATGGTGCATGTTTGGATTCTAGTGTAGAATGTGATGGTAAACCGGATTGTGCAGATGGATCTGATGAACGAACTCCGAAATGTAAAAATGTGGCTACACTGACTACATGCAAGTAAATAAAGATCATTTAAATGAGAAATTACTGATGCCATTCATACTAATTTAATATTGTAGACCGGGTTTTTATGCTTGTAAATCTGGGCAGTGCATTGACCAATTTGATGTTTGTGATGGGATTAAAAATTGTGATGATGGTTCAGATGAAACAGCAGAAACATGTGCTCATATAGACTGCCCAGCTTACAGCTATACATGCTCTTATGGGGCGTGTGTAAGTAAAACTGCAAGATGTAATTCTTTAATAGAATGCGTAGATGGTTCAGATGAAGCAAACTGTACTCCTGGAGTGGTAACAACAACCACACCATCTCCAGTAACAAAACCAACTGTACCTTCTACGTCAGAGCCTGTAATTAACGATGGGTATACCTTCTGAACTAGAAATATTAACGTAATGTTTTAACAATTTACTTTTCAGAAGCGGCTGCACACTCCCCATTGCTGTTGAACATAGGCAATTTCGGTTATACAATTCGACTAAAGTACTTTCTCCAGGAGCTAAAATTTTAGCTGGTTCATTAGTTGAATTAAAATGTTTATCAAAGAGAGCACCAAAGCCTAATATTACAATTATTGTTTGTTTAGGTCAAAACTTTTGGACACCCGAAATCCCATCTTGTGTTCGTAAGTATATGTTTTATAAAAACGGTTTTATGATTAAACGCTATTTAGTAGCTATAGATGTTTAACTAGCTTATAAAATGAAGTGAAACTGTAATGATTAACAGCTAATTAAACATCTATAGCTACTAAATAGGGTTTTATTCATAAAATTAACATCAATCAATTATATATATATATATATATATATATATATCATACAACAGTATATCATTTGAATTTGAATAAGTATAATTATGTTCACTAGCATATTGTACTCCAATTGCTCAAACGAAAGACAATCACTTAATTCCTAAGTGTACTGATGAACATGAATCTCTGGCATCCTGCGAACTTCCATACGAAGGCTATTCAGCAAAATTATCATGTGAAACTTTCTATGAAGAGGCTGGAATTAAAGATAATCCTACAAGATTTTGTTCAGATGGATCGTGGGACTATCCAATTCCAAAATGCATTCCAGGTAAATACATTTACAGCTAGTTAACATGTTAAAGTTTTGAACATGTGGCTTTTAACCATCAACATAATATTATGAAAAAATATTGCTTTTAGAGTGTGGTCAAAAATTTGTCCCAGCTACAACTTTGATTGTTGGAGGAACAATCGCTGAAAGGAATCATTATCCATGGACGGTTGGAATATATAACTCTACCTTAGATCACATATGTGGGGGATCATTGATTAACCAAAAAGTAGTGGTGTCAGGTACTTCTCATAAAATATTATATTTATAAATAGATACAGTGTTTAAATCCTAATATTTACAGATAATCAAAAACAAATTGATCAATTATAAAATTTAGTGCTCCTTTTCTATTTAAGCCACTGTATTTAAGACAATTATATCAATTTACATTGCTAAATTCTTGCTTCTGACAAGTAATTTGTTTAAACAGTGAATAACGTTTTCAATGTACCAATTGAATTATTCCGTACCTTCAAATCAACAAGAATATTCTACAAGTACCATCTTCTTTAAGGAAGTTATTAAATAAGTATCCTCATCTTCTGACGCATTTCTTTCCTGATATCTTTCCTTATATTTTGTTTTGATATTTATATCCCTTGGATATGTACCTTAAATTTTCTTTCTTTAATATTTAGCATAGCTTCACCATTTAAGCTTTTGAAAATTTTTTGTTTGATATTCGTTGTGCCCAGAATACTCTTAAAATTTGTTTAAAAGTGTCTATTTTCTTTATGACTGTTTTATTATCCTTGACTTCATACTATAATACAAGTAATAAGTAGTTAGCTATGTGCTTGATTTTGAAATCCTGGATTAAGTCTTTGTTGCAGAAACCCTTTTATATTTTAATAAAGTTCTTGCCTTTTAAATTTTTATCATTATTTTCTCAGAGGTGCGTTCCATAACGACTATATCTAAATATCCTTCCCATCCTCGGAATTCCTTTAATGCTTTTGTAGTTGTCATGAGCTATCGCTTATATATTCAATTCTCCATTTCCAAATTAATCAGACACTGTAAAATTTGAGGGATTTCAGCCATGAGATCTATATCATAGGTAAATAATTTTTTTGTTATTGAAATGCCATGTCTTGGTTTTTGACACTTTCTTCATAATCTGTTTGAATATTCTTTGAAAAGGCTTGGTGATAGTATACATTTCTGTGGTTGCTTCATTTTCTATTTTGTACTCAGACTTGTTGAGTGTAGCAAAGGTTTGCTATGGTATCTAAAGAAGACAAATTTTTATGCTTTTGTACTTGTAGTCTATAAAACATATGAAGACATCCTGGGTCAAATCTAAATTTTTTGTTCATTCTTTGTATATTCTAATTTGTATTATTTTCAAAACTGCTTAAATGTTGTGTCATTAAGCTTATTGTGCGTAAGTCTCTTCAGCAGCTGTATAATTTTTTCTTTGAAATTGTAACAAAGATGTGTCATTAACTTGGTATATTAATATATCAAAACATGACCATGCTCATTGTTAATGAGTTTAAAAATATTTATTAGTAGTTATTTTTTGCTCTTGGTATCATTTTTTTTTGTTTAATTTTTCAACGTGTATAAAACTTCCTCTTTTAATTTATCAGGTTCTTATTGTTCTGAATCTATTTTTCTAAGGTTTCCTCTAATTTCATATGTCTGTAAAGAGTTCTTTTGCTCGTTTTTCCATGCAACAAACTACTCCCTCATATTTACAGATATTTTACAGTTTTTGTTATAGATCATATTCGTTTGTAAATGTTTGTGGTTACTTGGCAACTATTTAATTTATTCACATTTTTCTGCAGAGTTTCTTGAAAATCAAATTTAATTTCACATTTGTTTCTGTAATACTTTATATTTTTTTATCAATCTCATTTAATTAATTATCGTCAGTTAATTTCAATTAGCAATAAGTATTCAAATGCATGAATGAAATTATTCCAGAAAGGATTATCTTATCTTTTTTTCTTAGCTAACACCCGAAAGTGTGGTTTGGCAAAAGATTGTAAAACAGAACCTTAGGAATATGAACAAATCTTTAGCAAAATACATAAAACCATAAAAAACACTTTTCATAAACTCCTATGAACACTTGTTTGATATAATATATTCAATTTGGTGCCTTTTTGAGCTACATTTGAAGTAGTTGCTTTTACAATAAGGTTGTTGAGTTTATTTATTGTGCAACCTGCAATTATTGTACAAGAGAGTGTGAGATAAGTGTTTGTATTGAATAATTATGTTAGCATGTAATTGTATAATGTAAAGATAAGATATTTTTTGTAAATGCTCTTTGTTTTAAACTAAAATTATATAATGTTACAGCTGCACATTGTTTTGCAAATCTAAGTACAGGAGCAGCATTCCCAGCTGAAAATTATCACATTGCTGCTGGCAAACATTTCCGAGAATATAACCATGATGAAGATACACCTACTGCTGAATATTCTGAAGTAAGTCAAAAAAGATACAATTAACAAGTATTATTTATCAAAATATGGGTAAAATCAAAATTGAAAAGCATATTTTACTTTAAATACTCTTCTGTATGATATGGGTTAATTTCAAATTTTCTTTTCCTTGTGATTTAAAAGGTAAAGAGACAACATATTATGGAGACTATCTGTCAGTTTATTCTACTAACCAGGTTCTGGAGTGAGTATGCTTATCAGTCGGGCAATTGCATACAACTTTTTGGATACATGTCCTGTCAAGATCTAGCTTGAGTTGATAAATATGTGTGTATGATTTCAAAGAAAAAGGTACTATCTTCAACATTTTTATTATAATAAATACAAGAAATTTTTAGTTCTCGTTAATGTTAGCAAAACATTTTCTGTAATTGTCTAAGCACTTCACAAACACCCTTTTCGCAGTTACTGCTGGCTGATTTTGTATCTTTTTTATATTTCTCTGAAATATTGGTAATACGTTTCCTAGGCAGATCTATTTGCTCAAATCCGCGTTCTACAACATCTAATAATACAATTCCACAGTCTTGTAGAGCTGATTTTAAATGCTAATTATGACATGTACATATTGCATGTGTCTTCATATTTTAGAGAATATCATCTTCTAGTTGTAGAGAAAATAAGCCCCTTCTGAAGAATTATTTATTCTCCTGACACTTTTAGTTTCATTACATTGTACAATTAGACAGAGAAACTGTTTTATCTTTCTATTTGTTGACTTTTTTATATTTCTTGGTCCAGTGCAGCCAAAACATTTTGATTACTCATGAATGTTAAAAAGAAAGTGAAGCAGAGAAATTATTTTTGCTAAAAGGAGCGCTAAAAACCCGCTTTGAATTATTTGTGATTGATATTTTATCTGACAGTGTTGCAGCAGCTTCTAAAATATGACACAAATACCAAAAATAATTTGGAAAAATCTTTGAGTAAAAAAATATTGTAAATTATGTTTTGAAAAGAAAATGCAGTACACTCTGGAAGAACATAGGCTATAATAATCTCTCATCATGTGACATTTTGTGATACTGGCAGAGGGCAACTGCTCTTAATTTAATTAATTACCTTTAACAATGTACATTTTTAGTTTTATATAATATTTTACACTGCCTGTCATCGGTGGCTGATGTGGCGTTAATGGAAAATGAATATCAGGCACCTATGTGTCATATCACTTACTTTACATTTAGTAAATTGTATAGAAATGCTATACTTTATACTCTTTATTACATATTTTTAGGTAGCAAAAATTATTATTCAAGCACAATATAATGGTGTAACTAAACAACATCAAGCAGATATAGCAATAATAGTTTTGAAAAGAGTACTTCCCATAAATATAGCCATTAGACCTGTTTGCTTAGATAAAAATAATAGGTTTGAAAATCAGCAATTAAGGGAAGGAAACCTAGGCACTGTAAGTACCTTTATTATGGTACATATGAATATTTTTAATTCAATATTTCTTTTAGGTGACTGGATGGGGATTTTCTCAAGAAACGGGTCAACCTTCTAATGAATTAAAAGAACTAACTGGGCCATATTATCCAGATGGAAAATGTATTAGTCTGATAGATAATTCTTTGAAGTCCTATTATACATATGATAAAATGTGTGTTGGTTATGTCAATCTCAGTAAGTAGCAGGTTTTTTACTATCCAGTAAAATGTACAAGTTTTACAGACAACAATGAAACAAAATTTTGATTGTTGAATTGCCTTGGATGCATTAAATATGTATCCAGAATAATTAATGTCTCAATTAAGGTGGTTGTTTAAATACATTATTACTCAAAATAGTTTAAATATTGGAGATGCAAATTAGTTCAGTCTGTTAAAAAATAGCTTCAACTGATTTCCTTGGTTTCAAACAGCTAGGCATATCAAATTCTGGTTTTCAAAAGTTTAATAAAAAAATACCTTGTTTTACTGTGTTTATACAAGAGACCAGGAGACAATTCTTTTTTGCAAGCAGATGATTTATAGGCCAAAAGGTTTTTTACAGAAATACTGACCAGAGCTGAGAAATAAGAAATTTTTTCGAGGTTTTGAAAATTGCCTGATAGATGGTAGTTATAATTAGCAATGAACAACATTTTAATTGTTATTTCATTTTACTTTGAGAAAATACATTTTAGAGAAAAAACAGATCAAACTAATTTCTACTTCCAATAAATAATTCAGTTCAATTATTAAATTCATTTAAGTATATGTAACCATATACCAACAATTCTGGATACATATCTAAGTTTTTGTTAATCATAGGTCAATCCGCATGTAGAGGAGACAGCGGAGGAGGATTAGTATTTTTAAATACTGCAGACAATCGATATTACCTAAGGGGAATTGTTAGTATTTCACCAAGAAGTCCTACATCTGGAGGCTGCGATTCAAATTCTGTTACGCTTTATACAAAGATTTCAACTCACCTTGATTTTATTCTTCGTCAAGAAGCAATACATCGACCTTAATATTTAAATATACTGTTGATCTACTCATTTGCTCAAAATATTGATTTTTAATAGTTTAATTTTATATTCCAGATTGTTTTATAACAATAGTTAATGTAATCTCCAAAGCGATATATACAAAGTGACCTATAAACAATCTGCTTAAAATTGTAATTTGAAATATTTGTGAAAAACTTTTTTATGCTGAATAAATTTGTAACTTGCGCTTGCTTACATTTTATTAAACAATCAGAAATTGTGAGAAGTAACTAACCTCGATGATTCTTTTTAGCATAATTAAGCTCATTAAAATAGACAAAAAAATATATTTAAGAATATATGAAGTAAAATCTAGCAGCAGAAGCAAATTGTTAAAATAATCTGTTGGATATGTTGAAGCAAAGGTTTAAAAGGTATATACTAGGTGAAAATTTGACATAAACAAATAAAATTTAGTTAATTTATTTAAGACCATTTTTACAAATAAAATAAAAAATGTAACTGTTCTGTTTGGAACAAACAAATAAACAACACTTGATTTTTTTTAATAATTCATAGATAGTCTTTGCATTTATTTTTACACAAAAATATCAAACCATTCACATCTTACAAATTTATTATGATAAAAACACCAATTTAAACTATCAACATAAAAATAAATGCAATGTTTACCTAATTATTACTATAATCTATTCTTCATAATTACATACAGCAGCATTTTGTATTAACATTTGCCCCCATCAATTTTACATGCACAGGAAAATCACTATGATGTCATCATATCACTAACAGAGGTATTTACATTGGGCCCTTTCAAAGAATCGTTAATGTCTCTTCTAAACATGGACAAGTTTTGTGTAAATCTAAAATTTACAGAAATAAATGAGGTATGTCAAATCAAATGGAGCAAGTAAAAATCTTACCTGTCTCTATTTTTGGTTAGTAAATTTCTTTCTATGCCGTCCATTAAATTTTCGAACCATTGAGCCATTGCTGCTTGTTTATCCGGAGGCTGACTACGTATAATATTCTCTCTCATTTGATTAAAATAATCTTCATTTAATAATATCAAGCCCAGTAAAGGTCTCGACATGGACCATTGATTTCTACAGTCTTCAAACATTATTACATTTAAAACTGTACTCAAAATTTGTTGTAATATTTCTGGATGAACTTCTAACACTTTCAGGAACATATCACTAGTAGGAGCCATGCCAACTCTTGGTTTTTTTGATGGAAAAACTGAAAGTGGTGTTTAAGTTTTATAAAAGAGCGCACATCATCATTGACAGCTTACCTTTTTGAGTCAGTTGTTTAAATAAATACGTTACAATGTGATCTAATGTAGCACAACATCCTGTGCATACCATTGTATCTAAAAATGCAATAAATATCATCATATTCTATCAATTTTCAAGCGTTCCAAAATATGAAGCTTTTAACAATTATATACATGCAATTCTGTACATTTTATTTCTCCATACAAACTTTAGATGATTAAAACTATTAATGTATTTAAAGCACATGTAGTTGAAAACAGCATAGTAGAAAAATTTTGTTTTAAACGCTAAATACAATCATGTTTAACGAGATATGTTTTAGGATTAATGCGCAATACATATATGGATACATATTGACACTTAAGGGTACATGCCATGTAAAAAAGGTTTATTTATGGCACTCAGCACTTGTGTAGTTTACTGATCACATATTTTAGAGTGGAGTGGAAGATTATGATGTCCTACTCTAATACAAATATAATAAGACTTTTCTAATATATTTTGTAATTGTCTAAACAGTAGTTTGTTTTTATAAAGTTGGTTACACTGTCATCTATATCAAATGTTATACCTATATCTTCAGGAATTTATAAGAACTAAAAGTACGATTTCAGTTTGTAGAATAAGTAAAAAAAAAATCAGTACAATGTTAAATTTTATGTCAAAATTGAGTTTTTCTGCTTCCAAAACATTAAGAATGTTGCAAAAAGTATTTGGTGACAAAATACTATCTAAAGCAAGTGTTTTTGATTGATATAAGTTGTTCAAAAAAGGCAGAAATTGTGTTGGAGATGATGACCATCCTAGCTGTTCTTTAATGTATTGCTGATGATCAATAAATTGCAAAAAGTCATCAACTGACAATTAGAGATTTTATTGACAATATGTAAATATTATTTGGGGTAATACGATTGATTTTAAAGAACCATTAGGACCTAGGACAAGTACTTTTTAAAAAAAAAGAGTGTTCTGTTAATGTCTAATGACCAAAAAATCATAAAGCACTTGATAATGGATGATGAGACATTGATAGATAAGGATATTTGCCAGAACTGGTGAGAATTATAGTCTGAAAAATCTTCCTTTCTGAATCATAATAATGCCCCTTTTTGTAGTGCAACCTGTTCACTTGATTTAGTGCTTTATAATGATTGACTGACGGAATACAAGCCAAATAGAATAAGCTTTTGAAGGATATTGAGGTAAAGGAATTCAACAATTGTTTCAAAGCCTGAAAAAAATTGTTGGCCAAAGTATATCTGAAAGTGAAGAAAAAAAATATAGGAATAATTGTTTTACTAAAAAACTCTTACTACTTTTTTATCACAGTAGTATAACCATATATTTTACTATGATAATTCATTTAAATTTTTACTGAACCTATCTAACTACAATCTGGGCACATATGGGCAAAATCATTGCACTTCTTTAAATTTTATAGCAAAGAAATATGGACATAGTAAATTAACATGCATCTCATTTATTGTATGGTTATTTGAAATTATAAAAATAATAAGAGTATTTTAAGGTACAAAATTTCCTCAATAGATCTAATTGTATTACATTTGCATCGTTGGGTTGCTTTTCAACTTTATAAATAGGGCACTTATCTTTAACAATACAAATATATAGTAACGTAAAAATAATTTATAAACATATAACAACTTGTAGACCCAGTGTTATTGAGATATAGCATATATTTATTTGCATTTTTGCAAGCTCAATATCTAAATGAACAAGTGCGAACGAGTTTTGTGTTTTGTTTAGTTTATTGCAACTAGTATAGTCACATAGGGGTATTTAGTTAATTAGTTTGTGACCCAGTGTAGCATAATATTAAGAAGGAAAATTAGCATTTGCAGCAGATCATACGCTGTTATTCCCAGAACGATAAAAATGCCATGAAAACGACCAATAAAATATGCAATATTTATGGGTCATTGGCAGTTACTCTAGTCTAAAAATAGTTTGAGCGGTTTAAAGCTAACAATTTTGAGTCGAAGACCTAGTGTACTCAGGCTGAAGTGTGACGAATGATCCATCCTCAATTTAGATAGTAGTAGATCAAAACCCGCACTTTACATTTGGGAAGTTGCTAATTTTGAAACTATTTAAACAGGCTTTCATGCAGAAGTCAATTGAGCAGATGGGTGGGCTTTGCTTAACTTTAGCGGATGTCATTTGACTAAGCGGTTACTGATTTGTGATCAGCTAATAAAAAGAAAAATCACAACTCTTTCTGCCTAATGTGCTGGACCTGGCAAATAGATAGTGCATATCGTAGGTCTTGGATAAAAACAGGCAGTAAAGGTAAGCAATGCCTCTAAGAAAGTAGTGTCATGCAATTGGTGGGATTACTAGGATGTGGGTTCTTTCGAGTAGCTACCAAATAATCAGATGATAAATTTTGTTATGTAACTACTATACAACAATTGATAGAGATTTCATTGGATATTTTGCCTCACCCTCCAAATAGTCCAGACTTGGCACTCTCAGATGTACATTCTTTTTCATAATGCTCTAAATGGAAAACATTTTGACCACATTAAAATCCACGTGGAGGAGTTTTTCCTCCTTTTGGAGAAATGGAATAATGATGTTACCTGAACATTGGTCCAATGTGATAGAAAATATTGGGCAATTTCTTCAATAAATCATTGTTTAATTATATTTATTTAGTAGAATAAATGATAAAAGTAAGTGAGAAGTAAACACGTAAGTATAATTTGGTAGACTTAGATGAAAAACCTGGTTATAACATTACCACTATGCTTTTGTCAAATCTATGACAAATCAAGAAAATTAGTTTGGTCACAGTAGATTTTTAAGCAAATCTTATTTTAAATGAAATTTATATTAGCATTTACATTTTCAACGAAAATTAATGTAAAATGTTTGTGCATCTACAGACTTTTGCTAACTAAAATGCTGAATAAGAAATGTCACATGACCACTTCTTCAATTTGCAGTATAAACTGTAGAATTATAATTTTTTTTCATTCCCATCTACTATACAAATTACAATACAAAAATCATTGCTGCAGTAAAAAAATCTATTTTGCAGCTTTGAAGAACCTACACATTTTAAACAGCTATGAATAAGAGTCTACTGGTTTTATTGCATCATAAGCATAGGTTATTGATGCCAAATATGATAACTGGGAAGTACAAATTACAAAAACAAAAGGCCACTTTTTAAAATAAAATGACTGTTTAAATTAAGGTTTTCAGAACATAGCTGTCTACAACTAAGAGTTGGTCATCACTAATAAATCAATTTGGCACAATGAAGATTTTCGAGTTAGTAGCTATAATACAGAGGTTATATTACAATGTTACAATATTATTTCACCAGTATGCTATTGCGGCACTAGCAAAATCACGCAAACGAACAAACACTCATTTGACTACGAAAATACAAATATTATGAAAATGAAAAACAAAGTGGGAAAATGTCTCCTACTGGAAATACTACACATAAAAACAGAAAAACGTGTCACTTCTGATGATGCTTCTTGTAAAATGAAGCTAAACTATACAGAATAATAGTAAATATAACATCTGAAGCTACTAAATATTGCCAAGAGCTGGAGCATGAAATCTATTGAAATAACGGTTGGAGCCTAAAGCACCATTTTTTTGGTAAGACTACCCATCTTATTTGTTTAGTTGTTTATGAGTTAGTAGCATACTTCTTTTTCATGTTAAGCATGTCGAATTTTGAGCCAAGTAAAGAGCATTTGCGGCATGTAATGCTTTTCTTGTTCAATCAAAAGAAAAAAGTATCGGAAAGTTATCGAATTCTTGTAGACTTACGGCGATCTTGCTCCAACTGTCAAGACTTATGAACACTGGTTTCAACCTTTCAAAAGTGGCGATTTCAGTGTTATTGACAAGGAACGTGAAAATCAACTAACAAAGTTTGAAGACAACGAATTATTGGACGAAGATGATACACAAACACAACAAATGATGGCGGAGCAGTTGAATATCACTCAGCAAGCTATTTCTGATCGCCTGAGCGTCCTGGAGAAGATTCAAAAGGTTGGAAATTGGATTTCACAGAAACTGAATGAATGACAGATAAAAAGGTGAAAAACTGTGTGCGAAGTGCTGCATTGACGACACAAAGAAAGGTTTTTTTGCATCGGGTGGTAACAGACAATGAACAATAGATATATTTTGAGAATCTCAAACGTAAGAAATCGTGGGTAACTTCAGGACAACCATCAACATCGAGTACAAAATCGGATCGTTTTGGGATGAAGACAATGCTGTTTGTGTGGTGGGATCAGAATGGAATAGTGTACTATGAGCTTTTCAAACCCAGCTAAACAATTAATACCATTTGCTACCAACAACAAATGATCAACCACGCATTGATCGAAAACCGCCCAGAATGGGCTCGAAGACACAGCAAAGTCATTCTGCAGCATGACAATCCTCCTGCACATTCAGCCAAAGTGGTCAAAGAAGCGATTTCTTCGCTTATTTGGGAACTCCTACTCCACCCACCGTATTAACCAGAGCTGGTGTCTTATGACAATCAACTCTTCTCACCGATGGGACACGCACTGGCTAAGCAACACTTCAAGGACTTTCAATGATGTACAAAAATGGCTCGATGAATGGATACAAATGAAAGTTGAAGTTTGGAATGGTATCCATAAATTGGCCGAGAGATGGATAAAATGTGTAAAAAGCAAAGGCCAATACTTTGTAAAAAAATGTTTTTCCATTGTTCTTAAGTGATTGCCTATTTTTCATGAAAAAAAAACATTTTAAACTTGCACACCTGGTGTGTGTTTATATATATATATATATATATATATATATATATATATATATATATATATATATATTTGTGTTTATATATATTTTTATATATTTATTT